>CAAKHF010009410.1:93336-127760 GCA_901007745.1 Hippocampus kuda
GTCTTTGGGCAGTAGGCGGGGGAAACCCTGAACCGGTTGCCAGCAAATTGCAGGGCACACAGAGACGAACAACCAGCCGCGCTCACACTCACACCTAGGGACAATTTAGTGTTCAATCAGCCTAACCACTCAAACACCGAGCCGCCCTGCTGCTTAACTCATATTCCCCAAACACAATATTAATCAGAATGCTGTGTTTTGACTAGTGTAGATACATATTACTGTGAAGAGAATTTTGGGGTAGATGTCTCCCCTTAAAGGTATCGGTGTATAATATCAGAACATTAATAATATAATGTCTGTACAGTACAGAACACCATACAGATGCACTTTATCAGTACAGATACAGGTATGAGTATCAGTACATCTCTCGGGCTTTGTGATACTCTTGTCAAATAAAAGTAGAAATGAGGGATGTTGTATATGGCCTCCATTTTAATTTGACAATTAGTTCATGTGCTGCTGTCTTTCCACGTGAATTACTGCAAGCAGATTGCGAATGGGGAAGCGATTCAGTGAGAACTGTAGATATCTGTATATGTTGAGGCACGTCCGACTTGCATAACATTCAAGCCATATACAGTATTTCCTCATCCCTCACCCCTTTTGAGTCCATCCTTAATATCCAAAATTAGATATGTGCTAGCATGTCTTCAATGCAACTGTTTTTCCCCTACAGGTATCTAGTGGACAGCCGCTGGTTTAAACAGTGGAAGAAATATGTGGGCTTCGACAACTGGGACATGTACAACGTTGGAGAGCGTAGCCTATATCCAGGACCCATTGATAACTCAGGCCTGTTTTCGGGTAAAAGTGACATTTGGACACGGCTTTTAGAACAGTTTTTAGAAAATTTGCCACTATCGCGTTGTCATTCTTGTCATTTTCCCCTCCTAAAGACCAGGACAAACAGGTCCTGAAAGACCACCTTATAGATGAGCTGGACTATGTCCTTGTGCCCACTGAGGCATGGAATAAGCTTGTCAGCTGGTACAGCTGCCTGGGTGTCCAAAGACCCATTGTCAGGAAGGTAATTCTACTTGACTTTTGTTTTCAGATTGATTCTCCATCTACTACATATTTAAGTTATTACATTCGCTTTCCTTTTAACCAAAATTGCACTCTTATTCAGCACAAACAAGTATTGCCACTATTTCTCCCCCCTGCAGGTTGTTGAACATGGAATGTTTGTCAAACACTGCAAGGTGGAGGTCTACCTGCTGGAGCTGAACCTGTGTGAGAATGATAACATGGACATTGTGGTCACACGCCACTTCAGCAAAGCTGACACTATTGGTGAGAGACTTCCCCCAGAGGCTTCATTTCACCATTCAGAATGACCTGTAGATGTCGTGTTTTCACCAAATGTTTTTTTTCCTCCTTTTTTTTTTTTTTTTTAAATCTTCTGAAAGATACCATTGAGAAAGAGATGAGGACACTGTTCAATATTCCACGGGAAAAGGAAACAAGGCTCTGGAACAAATATATGAGCAATACCTATGAGCAACTGAACAAGCCTGACAGCACTGTACAGGACGCTGGCCTCTTCCAGGGGCAGGTAATTTAAACCTGTAAATAGCTCGACGCCGCATCATAATTGCATGCTTCGGTGTTCGCTAAATGAATAAACATGTAGTGCGTTGACATTGTATTACTTTTGTTGTTTACACCTACAAACCCAACTCGGTAAGTTGCAGTAAACGTAGACGTTTTTAATAAATGTTAAAGAATATACCCCCGTGAGTATTATATTTCTGTCTGCAATGGTTGCTGCACAGTTTGTGTTCAACTACCCATTGCTTAAAGTTTTATGACTACTGAATCATTCATGCTAGTTTCTTTATTCGGCAGTTATGGCATCTTGTGTCATAACTCGTAACACAAGTTTTTGCCCCAAGACCAAAAAAAGAAATCAGCCGAGCCATGGACAAAATGTGTGGGAGCCAGTTGGGCACATTCAAGCTAAAGAGTTGTCTGGGCATGGAGACAGATGTGAAACGATTGAGTCACCATTAAAATGGATCATTACACTTGTTCAAGCACAATGACCAATGCATAATCCAAAGATCGCTATTCATCGCGACAGCTCTATTGTTCAATGCTTTCTAGATGCAAGTCATAAAAATCAACTTCATATGCTGACATTTTGTTGATATGGGAAGTTATTTATTAAAAACTTAGACTAATGACGTAAGAATTGTATGAGGTGCTTTTAAAGTGCTCCAAATTACAGGTGAAATGACTGACAAACTGAATCAGTGAATACTTGATGAAAAAAAAAATTGGATGCCTGCTCTGTACGTATTTGCATTAATGTCATTTATCATTGCACTTAAAGGGCTGGACGAGCTTGAGAACTACTTGAAAATCTGACATGACTGCTATTTGTGTAGGTTCTCAAAAATTGTTTTGTGCAAGTATTTAATCCCCAATAAAATATCACTGCAGCATAAAAGTGTAAAACCATACAACATATGCCATTGAGGCTACATTATGTGCCAAGTGGAAACAAGATGGCTCATAACACAAGAATATGAGGTGGAGACCACTTGAGAGGAATAGATTACTTTGCATTGCCTTGATTTTAATACAGCTACGTTGTCCCCTAAGGTGCTTGTGATTGAGCGCAGAAATGAAGATGGAACGTGGCCCAGACAAGCCTCTCATCCCAAGTAAATAATACCTATACATTATATAAATGTGTGTGTGTGTGTTTATAAATTTGTATTTTCTTTGTTCCTTAAAACTCATTCAGTACAGCCAATTCTAGACCCCCTTTTTTTAAAGTATCGGGTTGAACGTGTGGTGTGTGAAAAGACATATAAATATGTCTTTGGGAGTGAATGAGTTAAATGCATTTTCTGATTCTTGTTCACCAGGTCCAGTACAACCCCATCTAGGACTTTCACCACCTCCCCAAAACTCTCCTCTAGCTCTTCCGCCAGTATCTCTTCCGCCGTCATCAATGGAAACAGCACTTGCGGTGCTGGTTACACGCTCAACAACAGCACCACGACTGGCAGCAGGCATGAGTCTCTATCTGACGTAACACTCATTCATCCAGTTTCATTTATGAAATTAATTGTATAGTGTCGTGCAGGGGTGTCAAACTCATTTCACATTGTGGGCCACTTACGGCCTCGGTAGATGTCAAGTGGGCTGGATCATTAAAATGACACCATACTCTTCTATAAATAACCAAAATATCATGTCTTTCTTTTGTTTTGGTAAAAAGAAGCACAAGAACATTAGGAAAATGTTGAAATTTAATGAACAAATCTTTTACAAAAAATTTCATCAAACACCTTAGATTTCCTTCGACAAATTTACTTTTATCATTCACATATATGCATTCCCACTGATTGTACAAAGGCACAAAATTTTAACAATTGGTATTGAAAAATATAGTGATGCATTTTAAGATTAAACAACATTAATAAAGAAAGGAATTTTTAAACCATTTACACATGTGCATATAAGATCTGAATTTAATCCCTGCCTACACCTTACAAACTAAGGATAAATGACTTGACTCTCTGTTTCAATTGGCTGTCTAAATCTGCTGATCGGTCCGAAATCCTCTCTGCTATAGTATTCCTCGTCAGGCTAATATTGGGAAAAGCGTGTCTCTTCTCGGTACATACAAGTTCAGGCGCTTTCATCATGCATCATTTAACAAAGTCACTGTCGGAATACAGCTTTGATGCTGATGCTATTTTGCTAGCAATTAGGTAGCTGGCTTTTTCTGCTGCTTCACTGACTTTGTCGGCTCTGTATGAAAGTTGACTGCTGTTTCCTCAGACTTGCCTGCAATTCGTTGATCTTATCTCTTCTTCTTCTCAGTTGTCCTTGCAAGTCGTGATATTTTTCGCTGTGAAGATTCTCATCGTGGTGTCGAATATTATATTCCTTCAATACCGAAACTTGTTGCAAACACACCAAGCACAGGGGTTTTCCGTACATTTCTATAAATAAATAGGACGTGATCCATTTTTCATTGAAAATTCTACACTCCGTATCTAATTTTCTCCGTTTGGATGATGACATTTTGGCTAATGGGTAGAGACTGGGGTTGAAAGAACTTCATAACAAGCAACAGATAGCGCTTTGATACCATCTGCTGCGTTGGGTCTGTCTCGGTGACAGACTGAGACTGCTGTCTTCTTCTCTGATCAAAACAATGTTGTTTTATACTATGATGAAAACAGTTTGGCCCCTAGCGGATAATTCATGAATTGAATTTAAAAAAAAAAAATCATTCCATGTGTTGGGGGGAAGTTGGCCTTTCTTCCTCTGCATGTTTGTTTAATTTTGAGTAGTGAGAATGTTGGCTATCCGAATACAGGCTGGAGACGATCAAAAGTGCCTTCGAAGGTTTTATTTGCAGAATATTCCGGGAAGGTTTTATTTGCAGAATATTCCGGGAACAAATGAGTTACAGACAATGGCTGTAGATCACAAGTGCAAAGACACAAAGGTCTCACAACATTTATATCAGAAGGGCAGTACTGAAACTGTTGTGCGGCATCGGGACTTTCGTTTCTCCTAAACCAATTCTTAGCTTGTATCAACTGGTACATTCCGATGCTCTGTGCGTCGCCACAAAGTCTTCAGTCAATAGTGTATCAAAGTTAACTGATGAGTGCTTCAAGGACACATCTGGCTACAAAGTTTCACTGCGGGCATGAGAAAGTTATACAGACATGACTAAATATAGGCAGAATACACACGTCACATGTCTTTTATGCATTTTTTCACTTTTAAATTATCCTGATCGAACCTCCTTGGGGACCGGTTCCGGCCCGCGGGCCGTGTGTTTGACACACCTGGTTAGTCTGCCTCACAGTAGCCTCACAGTTAAATCAGCAGCAGTGTGTGCTGCTTAAAGAAATATATGTATGCAAAAAAAAATGGTTGTGACTGGATATCAAGGCACAATGTGTCAGCAATTAAAACAGTACTGATATTAAAATATCTTGTTTTTACATTTACAAAGGACCTGAAGCGTTTTTCTTGACAGTATTCCTAACTGCTCTCCCAACAGCCTCGGGGGTTATAACTCCTACAGCTCCTCTTACAACTATAGAGACTCCCAGTCCCAGCCTGGCCTATGTGGTCTCAGTAATCTAGGCAACACGTGCTTCATGAACTCTGCTCTGCAGGTAAAACTTCACTGAAATATGTTAGTGTACTTTTTCACATAATCTCACTCCCCCCCCACACCCCTAACAGTGCCTGAGCAACGCGTCACCGCTCACCGAATATTTCCTCAACGACCAGTACGAGGCCGAGATTAACCGAGGCAATCCGCTGGGAATGCGGGGCGAGATTGCAGAAGCCTACGCTGATTTGGTGAAGCAGATGTGGCTCAGTCGGAGCAGCTCTGTGGTCCCACGTACCTTCAAAGTGCGTCCAAATGGTCAACCTTTTATGTTTTCAAACAAAGGATGTAACGTCAACATTTTTATTTGCAGACCCAGGTGGGACGCTTTGCTCCTCAATTTTCAGGCTTTCAGCAGCAGGATTCCCAAGAGCTATTGGCCTTCTTGCTCGACGGACTCCATGAAGATCTGAACCGTGTAAAGAAGAAGCCTTATCTGGCCCAAAGGGATGCTGAGGGCCGTCCGGATGAGGTACGAAAATCACACTGTGCAGTGTGTTTTGCAAATAAAATGAGAAATACTGTTCACATTTTTTTAATGGCTAATTTATAAAAAGCTTGGTCTCTGGAGTGCTTGGAGATGTGTCCATACAGATCGTCTACACTAGCATGACAGTGTCATTCAGAGGGACAGTGAAGTTTTGTCTCCACAAGAGACCATGGCAACTTGCTTCATGTGATGATGGGTTAAATTAGCCAGTACCTCCTGCATTGTGGATGCCGAGGGGTAAACTTCTCCGGTTGAGAAAGTCACAAGAGTTTCCCGTAACCCCACAAAAAGTCACTAGATTTGTTGCTTTTTGAAATGTAGCTTCCTAAGGGGTCAGAAAAGTCCCCAAGTTGGCAACATGTCAATCAGTGTTGTAAAAGCCACACGCGGTATTTGACAGAACCACTTCACAAAACTGGATGATTTTTACTGCTGTGTGAAAAGAGAAAGTTGACAGTACTGCGTTTGTGTGAATCCTGGAAATTGTTTTTAAAACAATTGCATTGTTTGTCGTCTTGATGACACTTGACCAGCTCCGAAGGTAAAATTATACATTTAAAAAAACCTTTTCATCCCAGATAGTCGCAACGGAAGCCTGGAAAAACCATCGCTTACGCAACGACTCAGTCATCGTCGACATCTTTCATGGCCTCTTCAAATCCACTCTGGTGTGTCCAGAGTGCTCAAAGGTGTCCGTGACCTTTGACCCCTTCTGCTACCTCACTCTGCCTCTGCCCATGAAGATCGACCGAACCATGGAGGTCGTCCTTGTGCGATCAGACCCGCAGTCCAGACCTACACAGGTGAGCTGCCTAACAGAACTTCCACAGCTCTCACACATGCACGAAAATTGTGAATTTTATTGTTGTGATTTTTGGACAAACTAATACATGTTACTTGCACAGTTGAAAAATAATCTTTCAATAAAATAAGACGTTTGAACACCCATCTATCCATTTTCTATAGTACTTGTCCTTATTAAGGTCATAGCTCAGCTATAGTTTACCCCAGCTCACTTTGTGCAAAAGGCAGTCAGCCAATTGCAAGGCACATCGACATAAATAACTATTCTGTCTTGCCCTCACACAATTCGGTGAAAGTCTTAAGTGAAACTAACGTGCATGTTTTTGGGATGTGGGAAGAAGCCGGCATACTCAGAGAAAACCCACACAAGCGTGGGGTAAACATGAAAAATCTACGCAGAAAGGCAGGAGCTGATCTTTAAATACTGAACGTCAGAACTTTTAGGCAGACCTGCTAACCGCGAGGCTACCGTGGTGCTCACATATGAACATGATCTTGGGTTTTGTTTATAGAATAATAGCATAATTTTTTGGTTCTTATGTATTGTATGTTCGTGTAAGAAAGCACTTTAAAATGCTTATGCGGCTCCGCTTGTTTTATGTTGAGAGTGAAGAAATTTCATCTGTGCTGTATGATACACATACATACAGCACATTTGACAATAAAGTTGTATTCAATTCAATTATATTTGACCTTGGAGAATGCATAAAACAATTTGTTTAAGAGCGTGTGGTTTGATTAATGTTGCTTTTTCTTTATTTTCCTGTCACAGTATCGAGTTGTGGTTCACAAACTGGGCACGGTGACGGATTTGTGCAGCGCCTTGTCCAGACTCTGTGGAATTCCTCCAGAAAATGTTAGATGTTACACTTTACTCTGAAAATCAAGTGGGCTCGACACTATCAAATTCATTCTTTTATTTTCAAGCTTTAGCGAAAGCTGTCTGTCAACGTTTGGTTGTGTTGTATGTCTTTTAGATGGTGGTGGCTGATGTTTATAATCATAGGTTCCATAAAATTTACAGAAGGGACGATGGCCTCAATCAAATTATGGATAAAGATGACATCTTTGTGTAAGATTCTTCATCAAGCAATTCTTTTGTGTGTATTGTTTGCTTGACAGTCTGTTTGTGACGCAGGTATGAAGTGCAGGAGGAGAATAGCGAGACGATGAACCTCCCAGTCTATTTCAGGGAGCGACATTCTAAACACGCCGGAAGCTCCTCCAGCACCATGCTCTTCGGCCAGCCTCTCGTCATCACCGTGCCGCGGCAAAACCTCATTGCAGACGTTCTTTATGAGAAGATCCTTCAGAGGATTGGGTGAGAAGCCACTGGTAACACATGAACATGAGACCTGGGCGTGCCTGTTACTCAGCTGATCTGTTTTATCTCCTCTTGCAGGCGTTATGTAAAACATCCACTGAACGCGGGGATTGAAAGCAGAGCCTCGGCTTCAGCCACCTTTGCCAGCTGCAGTCAAGTTGCTGAATGTTCCACGTCATCCGTTGGCAATGCCAGTCTGGGTGGCTGCAGCAGTCCTCTGTCGGACGGGGCCACCTGCAGCGCCAGCTCCAGTAACGGCAGCAACCACTCGGGGACTTGCACTGACACCAACGGCGTATATGATGGTCAGTGGCTAACTTGGCTTCTGTCACTTGATGGCTATTATCAACATTCTAAATGGGAGTAGGTGGTTCACTATTTTCTGGATTGGCCTAAGGAACATTAAAAATTGATCAATTCAATTGTTAAATTTTAGAAAAAAACCCATATGACTTTATTAATTAATATTCATTTAAAATAGCAGAAAATGCAATAAATTTGTGTTGTCACCACAAATATATTTATTGATGAATTTTCCCTTTTACAGTTGTTCATCACTTTGTGGTAAAAGAAAAGGGAAGCTACCTGCCTATTGTTCCTTTTTTTCCCCCATTTTACTGCAAAACGTCAGTGTCGATTCTCAGTCAACCAGGGTGGATCATTAGCAAAAGTTGAATCGATGAAGCGGGCGGCCCGGTAGTCCAGTGGTTAGCACGTCGACTTCACAGTGCAGAGGTACCGGGTTCGATTCCAGCTCCGGCCTCCCTGTGTGGAGTTTGCATGTTCTCCCCGGGCTTGCGTGGGTTTTCTCCGGGTGCTCCGGTTTCCTCCCACATTCCAAAAACATGCATGGCAGGCGGATTGAATGCTCTAAATTGTCCCTAGGTGTGAGCGTGAGTGTGCATGGTTGTTTGTCTCTGTGTGCCCTGCGATTGGCTGGCAACCAATTCGGGGTGTCCCCCGCCTACTGCCCGAAGACAGCTGGAATAGGCTCCAGCAACCCCCGCGACCCTAGTGAGGATAAAGCGGTTCGGAAGATGAATGAATGAATGAATGAATCGATGAAGCTGGAACGTCTTGTTCATTTCTACTTACAATTGAAATTCATACAGCTTTATGATCCCAGTGTGGCAGTTCATTTGCAGCTTTCTGGTCCATCCTCAACAAACACATGGTAAATAGTTAATGGAATTGCAATAAATAAATCAATGAGATCAAGGCATTGCTGATATTTTTTGACAGACAGATTACATGCACAATAGGAAGCGATGTCATGGATTTTGAACGGCTGACATACCACACGCTAACAATTTCATCCACTCTTGTCTCTTCAACGAAAACTCACATAGGTCACGTTCTAATTTAGCCATCAAAGAGCCACGTTTAGCTCGTCATCATTTTGTTATCGTGAAAAAAATGGGTCGTCAACGAAATAAATTCGTCATCGACGAAAACAACACTGGTTTTAGATTAGGTCAACTCAGTTCAACAGTGCGTAGGGTTCTAAGGAATGGCTGAGTCTCGCTTTAAATGATTGCAATACACAGTTCCAGGAGCACATTAATGCTGTCAGAGGTAGTTTTGCTTTATTAAAGACTCAATTTTCAATTGTTAATTTAGTTATTGGTTATTATGCCATCCTCAATTTTCGTTTTAATGTTCTCAGGTGAGGAAGAGGCCATGGACCATCAAGTGAGTCCTGAGCCACATCACGGCCAGCCTGAGGAGGAGGAAGAGGAGGCATCCGATTTGGAAAACGGGACGAAAGAGGACGAAGCCAAGACTAGTTCCGTACCGGCCAAGCTCTTCACCTTCAGCGTTGTCAACTCTTACGGAACAGCCAACATCAGCCCTCTTCCGTGTGACGGAAACGTCCTCAAACTTAATCGTCAGTTTGCTTTGTAATTGTATTCCTACTTTATTGTTTTTAAATAGCAGCTTGTTCTAATGTGACCATATCTGTGCAGCACACTCCACTGTGGCCATCGACTGGGACCCCGACTCCAGGAAGATGTGTTATGATGAACAGGAAGCAGAGGTTATTGCTTTTGTCCATGTACTTATTTTTGTGTGTTTTACTTTTATGTCAATACGTTTTTGTTTTTCAGGCATATGAAAAGCATGATAGCATGCTCCAGCCCCAGAAAAAGAAAGCCACCGTGGCTCTGAGAGAATGCATCGAGCTCTTCACAACCATGGAGACACTTGGAGCTCATGATCCATGGTAATGTTATGTTCCCACTGTAAACTAGTGTCCTTAATTGTTTTCACAACTCCCTCCTGCTAACATTGTATATTTCTACTCATTTTGTTTTCCAGGTACTGTCCCACGTGCAAGAAACACCAGCGGGCCACGAAAAAGTTCGACCTCTGGTCGTTGCCTCGTATCCTGGTCGTTCACCTGAAGCGCTTCTCTTACAACAGATGCTGGAGGGACAAACTGGACACTGTGGTGGATTTTCCCATCAGGTATGCGGGTGGACTGTGTCAATGTCATTTGTGAGGAAAAAATCCCGACAGGTATTCATTTGTCATGCCACTACATGCCTCTGAAAACAAACTGACATTGCGATTTGAAAGAGGAAATAGTCGTTGCACTTTTCAGAAATGACACTAACCACTCCCCCCAAAAGAAGACAATAGCGCTTCTGTGTTTCTATTGTTGGCTTTATGTCTGTAGCTTTCAGCTGAAGCAATATTTCAAGTGCGTGAGTCACGATGGTAAACGTTGGAAAAAAAAGAGAAGTTAGAGCAACAATTGTGGTGCAGCCTCTTTCCTCTTGTGACCACGTAAAGGCAGAACTACATTCAGAAAACATTCAAGTTCCTTTGCTAAATGCCGACTCATGTTAGTCACAATTTGATTTTGTGTTGGTTTGATTCAGCATCAATCTGAATAACATTGATGTTTTTGTTTATTTTTTTTACAACCAGGGATCTGAACATGTCAGAGTTTTTATGTGACCCCAAGGCTGGGCCTCACACGTATGACCTTGTCGCTGTGTCCAACCATTATGGAGGAATGGGTGGAGGACACTGTAAGTTGAGTCATTCTTTCGTGTTATTCCTCAACCACTTTTCCATAGCATAATCATACCAACTCAGCTGGCCACAACCTAAACCACTGCCGGTTGCTCATTGGTCGAGCAGATTTTTCTTTGCTCTAAATCAACATGCAGATTAGTTCTGCAATGTTATACACCAGATCTGTTTTCTTGCTGTGCTCAGTCACTACTTACAAAATAAATGAATAAAACAACCACATGATCAGAAGTCAATTCAAAGGAGCCCATTGTTTTTCTCCATTCATCTCATTCAGACACAGTGACATTAAAGTCCCCGTAAAGTGACTTTACAGGTTTTGTTCGGGATATATTGTTTGTGTAAAGATAATTGCTGAAAACATACAAAGACAACTGTATGGTACCAAATTGTGAAGTAATGGTGTTGAAATATTTTTCAAATTTTCAATGTTCCTAATTTATTTTTAGGGGTGGGTGGCTAAATGGCCTGATTTTTCTTTTCATGATTTCGAAGCCTCATTTTATATACCAAATGATGTTTGTAATATTCAAATTTGATGTTGTTAAAATTACAGCACTCATCTGTGTTGTGTCAAATTTAGAAGACAATTATTTTCACTTTCCAGGGACTTAAGTATACTTGCACAGGTACACAAATGTTTTAAACAGTTTTCCCTCACTAAATCGTCAAAAAGTAAAGATCATCCGGGTGACAAGTCTGTCAAGCACATGGCATCGTAAGAAGTCCTGATATATAGCAAGGTCATTTTAGCCAATCAAAAGTTTCAAGATAATTTTGGGAAAAGACATTAGGGGTAGAAAAAAAAGTAGCGTGTTTTCGGTAACCCGACCGACCGAGAATTTCTACGTCGAAAAAAAACTTTACGGTCGGCATTTTTTTTCAAACAACCCTCTACATTTTTGTGTAGAGGGTTTACATCGGTGCAAACTCTCACGATATTCATGTTGAGCGCATGCGTCGTTTGCCCTGTCGTCAGTCAACAACATTGAAACATGGCGGCGGCCGCGATCTCCCGACGACAGTTTAAACCGCGTTTTCTGTGTTACAGTCGCATGCTCGCACCGTAATGTGAAGAAAATAGCATCCATTGAAGTATCGAAAAAATTCAGCGAACTATTTGATGAACACCACGGGCCGAGTAAAAACAGAGGGAGGCGGCGGCGCGCCCCGGCCCCCCGAGTCCGGAGCGGGGAGAAAACTAAATAGGTGGCGGCGGCGCCGGCCGCGGAGCGGCGGGTTCTATGTCTTCTTGTTTTATGGTTATTTTGTTTAAATTTTTGATGGGGGGGAAAAAAAAGATTAAAAAAAAAACTTTGTCCGACCTACCGACCCTATGCTGAAATTTCATGTTGCCGGAAACACACTACTTTTTTTTCTATGCCTTAGAATAAAGATAACTTGAGGAAAAGAGATTTCGTAATGTGTGTATTTAAGTAAAGTGGATTTTTTTCTATTCCTTGTGTGGACATGATATGCTTCTGTGAATTCCTGTGCCAAGCCGTCTCATTTTTCCTGCAGTTGGTGTGGTTTGCTAGTGAAAGGAGTGCTTCGTTGCCATCCTCTAACACTTGCCTCTGTCTGACAGACACGGCGTACGGCAAGAATAAAGTGGACGGAAAGTGGTATTACTTTGATGACAGCAGTGTGTCGTCCTCCTCGGAGGACCAGATTGTGGTGAGCTTTTATTCCACCGTGTGCCACATACAATGCGCATCGCCATTTTGAATAGCTTCTGCTTTCATCTGACGCTCTCCACCCCCGATGTCAAGTGTCCCCGTTTTTTGTAACCCTACCGCCTTGCCGTCCCCTCGCAGACTAAAGCAGCCTATGTGCTGTTCTATCAGCGCCGGGAAGAAGAAGGTCAGCCCTGCGCCTCGCTGGGAGGAGCCGCTGCTGACGACCACATGGACTTGAATTGAAAACTTCACGGCAAACTGACACACAGAAGTTGCTTTAGTGACAAGACTATCAATGTTGTCCCCACCATAACAATATCCTATTTGATTCAAATCTACAATGTTGTCAGCTGACCCTTGTGAGGATAAGCTGATTAGAAAATGGATGGATGTTGTCAGCTGACCTGAGAGAGTAATAAGTAAAGCTAGTTAAGAGGAGAAACATGGTCACTCTGGATGACCAAAAGCTTGATGCCCTCTACGAAGCAGTACGAATATTTTTTCAGAAAGCTAAATGCAAAGCTCATCTCGACCAAAGTGTTCTGAGGTGCGAATGAAAGTCCATTTCAATGAGCCTGCTGTGAGATACCAACTCCACTTTTTCTGGACATGACTTTGGCTCTGCTGTCTCCGAAACCAAAACAAGCAGCTACCCCCACACGCATGCAACCTCGGTTGTGTGCAAAAGGCGGCCTTTTGTTTGCTGCTACCTGAGGAGGCACTTTGATTTGTGAATACAACATCTACCTGCTTCTGGTATCCAGCCTGGGCATTCAGGGTTGTTATCTGTCATAGATTTCGAGGCACTAACAGCTTGTGATATATCATGTACATGAATGCACCGCTGTCTTGAAATGGCTACATTGTTTGATATCTGACAAGCACATCAAATTAGGAGACATAACGTAGAGCTTTATTGAAAAAGATTTATCGTCCTGGGTAGTCTGCATATTATTTGAGGGAGGCAGGGCCAGCAGCATCCATTCATTGATCTTACTCCACTGTTCTACATGGACGGAATAGATTCTCTTTATATCCTACTAGCCTATAATTAAAAAAAAATCCCATTAAGCACAGTTTGTGGATGTTGGAATGTGCTGTTGATTCTAAGGCACTTAAAGTTTTAGTAGTGGCAATTAAATGACTGGTCGTCATCACAGAGTTCTTCTACTGAGCAAACACCACTGCTTTCCAGATGCCACTGACATGTTTGACCTTTGGGTCACTAAATCCAAAAGAATCCAACCTAACCGAAGAGATGTAAATAATCACACTATTTTAAATAGGTGTAAACATTCTTGTCCTCATATTTATCATGCTGATATCTACAGGATTTGTTTTTAAATGGAAAATATTTGAAGTCAAACCACAATAAAGACTGGATGCCTCAATGATTATGTGTTTTGTTTGGAATGTGTTTTGTTTGCGTGTTAATAGAACCACAAACGTTTACCAGGCAGATGCTAACTCAAATAGCATTGTTCTGAAAGCAATATCCTTGCTTCATGTGTGGAAGGCTGAGTTTTTTCACCTTATTTTGGTGATCATACAAATGATTGTCGGGTGGGCTAACTTTCATCCTGATGGGCCTCGTTTGATTTTTTAAAATTGAAAACAGTACCGTTTACTTGGTGGGGTGACAGCACTCAAGAATTTTCAAATGTTTCAAGCTGCCTCCTCAGTTCGCCAAGGTTTTGGGGATGGAAACTGTTGACTTGACATTTCGGAAAGAAAAAAATACTTTGAAATTAGACCTCTGAAGTCAGCTTGTGTCACAGAACAGATTTTGTTTGTTGCGAGTGGTGTGCTGTATGGTTTATGTTCCAGTGGTAGTGGTGAAATGTCACAAAAGGAAGTTCCATTTAAAGGGGAAGTCAACGCAAAAATTTTCTTTACAATACAGTATGTTGAATGCGGCACCACTAGTCTATATGCGGTATTCTCATTCATATTAAGTTTGTGGAATATGTTTTATACATTAAAATCCAGTTTTCCAATTTGTTGAGCGAACATGACACAGCAGTCGCTCAGGTAACGACCAATTACGGCTAAGCTTGCAAACACCACATAACCAACCTCAAAACAGGTGAGCTGTGATTAGTTGTTACCTGAGTAACTGGTGTCATTTTCGGTCAACAGCAAGTGCCAAAATCCCCCCTCCCCCCCACATAGATGGGTAGATTTTTCAGTTTCTCACATTCCCCAAACACAATATGAATCAGAATACTGTGTTTTGACTAGTGGTGCCGCATAGAAGATATTATAAAAAAATTGTTGGACTTAACTTCCCCTTCAGGGAAGTGTGATATACAATTGTAGGTGTTTCGAAATGGACTATAAAGGAACTGTAAATGATTGCACGGGTCGATATCAAATTTTATAAGGAGCCAGACATGGACGTGTTGGAAGAAAGACATTTATTTGTTCCTTTGAACCACAGCTGTGCTTTACATGTATTAATGTAGCTGAAGTGTTCCGTTTCTTTACAGTGCATCAGGAAACCTCCTCACAAGTAGCATGGTTTCAGAGGTGACCTTCATTGAGTAAAAGAGCAGAAAACAGCATACAGGTCAATAAGAGAGCACAGGTGGTCCTGACCAGGCTGAGGAGCTTGACTTTTGTTAGTTTGCTTGACCCAAGAGCTTCTTGATGTCTCCCTCAAGGTCAATCGTAAGGAACTTGCGGCTGTAACGCTTGAAGGGCACGCCATCTGACCCGATGAGGAACTTCTCAAAGTTCCAGGATACGTCATTCCTGCAGACGGGACTCCAGATGATATACTTGGGGTCAGTCATCAGGGAGCTGGGGTCGTCGTTGGGAAACGGGAGGCTCTCTCGCAGGAATGTGAACAGTGGGTGGGCATCCTTGCCATTCACATCTACCTTTTCCAAGAGCTGGAACTTGGGCTCGTAGCCATTCCCGGGTCGGACGTGCTTCAATGACGGGAGGATTTCATTATTCCTGTTGTTCTCCTGCACAAAAACATCACACTGGTATGTTAAGACAGCAATAATGGCATCAATAGTAGGGGTGTTTGATAACACTTTTTACACACCAATACAGCGACAGATTAATTGTGAAAAATAGCGACGGCCTTCTCAATACCGATGTAAGACAGAAACTACATCCATCCATTCTTCCATTTTCTACACCACTTACCCTTATTAGTGATTATGACATTAATAAACCACAAATCCAAATGTGCAAAATTATTATATTTCTGGAAAGAGTGTGTTAAGATTCCTCGTGATTGACTAGCAGCAATTTACCAAACAATGGTAATCGATTAATGACTGACCAACAGTATGGCATGGCAGTTTAAGCATAAACTACATTGCAATGGCTCGTTTGTATTGAAGAGTAGAAAGTATTGTAAACTGTTGGGTAATTTCCTCATTCCAATTTGTTAGGCTGGAGCCCAGAGTCGAAGTTCAAGCTGTGAAGCAGAGATGCCAATGTAGTCCAGTGTGCCGACACTGAACAATTATGAATACGAATGTTTGTTTTCTCTTAACCTATATATTTCTACAAACTATTATTTTTTTTTGAGTCCCCGAAGGGAGTTGAATAACACGCATTAACAACAATTAACATTTTCTGCCCTCATAAGCACACATGTATGCAAATGAATATTAGTTAAGGCCAATATTTCTGGTTTGAAATCTCATCCTGCATAATGGTTTCACTGTCTGTGTTGATTATTTTTTTAATTTGTAATTTATTGTACACCACGGGAGGCAAACCTACGACCTGACAAACCTGAAATTCTGCACATTCCCAGTTCAGGAAACAACAACATTAACCAAAGTATTCCCATGTAAAGTTGCGAATTACTTCTAAATATCTAAATATAACAATCGTCTCGGAAATTGTACACAGAAAAGGATAGAAAATAGTGACTCGTCGTTTGTTTCGCTTACCTGGTGGCCAAACTGGTTGCAGGGTACACCCAGGATAACGAGCCCCTTGCTGGCATATCGCTCGTGGAGCTCGTTCATCTGGGTGTAATCCCTGGTGGTTGTCCCTCAGAGAGACGCGACGTTCTCAATGAGGACCACTTTGCCCCGAAGCGAGGAGAAATTAAAGTTTTCGCCTGTGAGCAGCTTGGCCGTGAGGTCGTGGAATCGTGTTGCCATTGTGGAGCTCAAGAGTAACGCGTCCAACTAAAAGTTTCTGCGTAAACTTACTGACTCACTTCCCGAAAGTCTGGATGGAACCTTGAGAGGTGCCAAAGAGCTTCAATCATCTGTCAAGATAGTTCACCCTCTACCCAGGACGAGAAGCCGTCAAATGAGTCCCGAATATCTGGGCGGAACCTTGAGGTGTGCCAAAGAGCTTCCATCATCTATCAAGATGTTACCAGTCCACCCAGAACGACAAGCTGTCAAACGAGTATCGAATTCCATTTATCGTCTTAAGCACGGGTGTCGAACTCCGGTCCTGGAGGACTGCTATCCTGCATGTTTTCAAAGTCTCCCTGTTGCAAAACACCTGATTCAAATGATCAGATCATCAGCAAGGTCTGCGGAAGCCTGATATTGAACCTGTTCATTTGAATCAGGTGCGTTGCAACAGGGAGACTTTGAAAACATGCAGGACAGCGACTTTCCACAGAACCGGAGTTCGACATATGTGGTCGAAAGGTTGATTTTAGAATTTAATATTTCCTTCTTGTCGAAAGGTTGAAGCTCTCACAATACTTTTGTTATATGTAATACCGGAATACAATCATTTTGATCCTCTTGGACGTGCTTGTGCAGGCACACAGTTTTGTGTGTGGGTGTGTGTGTGTGCGTGTGTGTGTGTGTGTGTGTGTGTGTGTGTGTTTATGTTTAAAGTCTGTGCCGATTTGACTAAATGTCAATTACAATTTGAAGGTATCTCCCATCCAAGAGCACACTACAGTATGAAAAATTAACAAACACTTGAACCAGAAACAGTGGGTAAATATATGATTTCATGAAACTTGCTTTGCCAGAGGAAACACAATGTTGCCATTGCATAACAAAGAGATACAAAAATATAACTACTTTAAATTTGCAATACTGTATTTAGTTTCTTTTTGGAAAATTATACGTTGCTTTTATAGTCACCCAACGAACGTATAATTGTAGACAGTTCCCTAGCCCGACCGATGACGTATTGATCATTGGCGCGAATTACATTCTGGGAGAAGAGTCTGTGGCGCTGAAGAAGTGGCCAGTGGGGGGCTTAGCTTTGTGGCAAGCAGCGCTTATCGAGGTTATATTCTTCCATAATGTGCAAAATTGAAGCGGAACGTTATTATAACCATGATGCTCTCAAACGATCCTATGTTACTGGTTGCTTCCGTTGACATGACAAGCTAACGTTAGCTCTATAGCGCTAGTTGCCGTGAAGAGATGTTTTTGGAATAACGTTGTTAGCCTGGTCTTGTATATAGCAAACGTTGTCTATCTTGTCTACCAGATGATGCGGAAAAAACGGAACTCGTCTGTGAATAATGGAGAGAAACACCCCTCATCCTCTACTAGTAAGTAATACACTATCCTACGTCCGTATTTTATAAAAATCTTTCGACTACACACCTCACAACTCGGTCACCAAAAGTGTCCATTGATGATCCCTTCGTTCAATATGTTGGTCAGGAGGCTGACAATTGCAGGCACTGTGCTTTACGTTAACTTAGATAACAATTTAACATGTATCGATGGTACAGGTAGCTTATTATCAGCAGTTAATGGCAAAATAAGGTCCTGTGTTGAAATCAGCAATACAAGCAATTGTATTACCCATATCCCTCTGTCATTAACTTTTACTGAACATGCAATGCTTATTTTATTTTGTTTGCACACAGAGGCAAAGAAGAGTCGCATCACTGGTCACCAGTCTGCAGTGTCTGCTCCAGAAGAGACAACAGAAAGTGTCTTTAGTTTGTTTGTCCGAGAGGCGGGTGTCACATTGACTCAGGGCAATGCCTCCAACGAGATTGGTAAATTTCAAAGCACACCCGGTTGTTTAATTGTTATCCACCATTCATTTGTATGTTTGACTTCTCTCCCCAGTTGTTGACCTGGTGGTGTTTCAAAAAAGGATAAAGCAAAAGCTACAGAAGAGCCCCAGGTACCCTGGAGTGAGTATACAATACACATCTTTGAAATTAATGAATAAAACAAACAAACAATTAAACAACTGTCACTTGTAAAATACTGTATTATATGGTTGGTCACCCAAATTTTGTGGGAAGAGCATTTACTCATCAATTTACAAAATGCGTCCTATTATATCAAACAAAATGCACACAAGCAATGAAGTGTTGATCACATCATAAAAGACAACTTGCCCTGTCATTGTGCAGATTTTGCAGGAATTCATCAGTGGACTGGAGTCTCATATTGAGGACACAGACCGGTTCAGGAATTGCCTCCTCCCTTGTCTCCCAAGAATGCCCGATGGCAACTCGAGGTGACTTTCAATCCAATTGAACACAAAAGCCAATATGGCATTTGCAATAATATTGGATTGGATTGGATAAACTTTATTGTCAAATGTACTGTATGTGTAACATATGCCCCTCTGGAGATGTACGTAACACGCTCATGTTTTTGTGTTGCAGCCATGTCAGCTTCTTCCAGGAAAGCCTGCTACGCATGCTGCTTGGTATTGAGATGCTTCAGGTACGACTGGCCCCAAAAGAACAACTGAAAAAGTGCTTCGTACATGCACCACTGATGTCTGCTCCCTTTCTTCACATAGACTCTTATTGTAAACATGTTGCTTGAGAAACTACCTGAATATATGCTCAACAGGTCAGACAGCATGTTATGTTATTTACCATGTTACTAATTTCTTCTGCTTTAAGTACACAATTAGTGATTGTGATGTCCGCTTGTTCCGTCTTGTAGTGCTGATGATGCCGGGCTCAGTATTCCACGCGTTATCATCAACCAGCTCAAGTGGCTTGACAGAGTGGTGGAAAGCAAGGTACCGGTGTAATTCCTTTAATGATAGGTTCAATTGATTCCTCTGTGGACGTTTTAATTCGGCACATTAAAATGCTGAATGCTGTTTGTGTACTCCAGCCTTTTAAATGTGGCTTTTTAATGTAGGAGCTGGCAACCAAGCTCATGGAGCTGCTGGCAGTAGCACCGGTGGATGTTCAGCGTGACATCATCACCAGCCTACCAGAGATACTGGAGGATTCACAACACAATGATATAGCCAGAGAGCTGAAGTAAGTGCTGGAGACTACCAGCTCGAATCATTATGAGCGACATGTTGCTGAAAATCTTACACATCCTGTGCAGTTCTGTACTAAAAGAGAACACTCAGTTGACTGTGGCTATCTTGGATGCTCTCTCAAGCCTGAATCTCAGCTCCTCACTACTGACTGAGGTACTTACAGTCAGTCTTTTGTATTGTGGATATTGTTTATAATATCTTGCAAATGTTTCGGCCATTTTGTATAACAGAAGAGTAAATACTCATACTGCAGATACAAGTGTTTGCTGTGACATCAGTTTCATTCGGTTTTGCATTAAATGTTGATTGTTTGTTTTAAAATAGGAATTTGCCTTCCGAAGGCACTACATATATTAAAAAAATGTGGAATCACAGCCTTTTTATATCAGCAACTGCATTTTTTCAGGGGCTTGGAAGTAGGGCATTTGACATCACTGCAAATATTTTCATAATTTAAATGACATTTTTCCTTTTCAACATTTTCTAATTGAAAATTACAGTCCATTGTTACTGTCCAAATTTTTTGAGACTGAACTGTGGCTTTCACGTGCTCCTTGTAATTGCACAAATAACAAGATATCCATGTTAATGTTGTCTAAGGTTCGTGGAGCTGTCATGACCACCTTGGCTGCTGTGCAACTGGAAGACCTGCCTGTGGTGGTCAAATTTATTCTGCATTCTATCTCGACATCTGATGCATATGAGGTTAGAGCGCTGGAAGCAACAACCGTTTTTTTCCCCTATGGGGTGGGGGTGAAACAAAACATAACTTTATCTAAATGCACTCCATGGTCGGCAAAGCATAATGTAATGACAACATGATAATAAAACCTCAATTTCTATTTGAAACTAATCCTCTATTTTGTACACCACTTCAAACAATAACCATCATAAAAAGATTGTACTATTAAAGTAATACCTTTCTGACCATGTCGATTAAAAACTGAGCATTAAAGACATTTACAGTTTGTTGCATTTGATCTCAATAGAATGTGCGATACATAGCAAAGTGTGAAAGTGGCCTATGACTGTGTCCTGATGTGACATTTATATAATTATGACCTATTTGTTTGTTGGCAGGTGGTGTGTGGGCTCCGTAAGAAACTAGAACTGGAACAGTGTGTTCTCCCTCCTGTGCTGCAAGCATCCCAGAGCCGCCTTAAGAACAAAGGAGCAGCAGCGTATGACTCACCACACAATACATGAACACATGATGCTGCTCAACCCTAATTCTAAGAAGTCTTTTGTGTGGATCAGGTCCAACTCAACGACCGTAACCACTGGCAGCCAGGATGTCATTACCTTGATTGTGGATGCCATTAAGTCAGCAGTGCGCTTTCAGAAGACCATATCTGAGGCCTGGCTCAAGGTGCACAACTGTTTTGTTCCTTCTGTTGGGTTGATTTCTATTCTGAGCCAAAACAACTCTTTCAATGTCACTGCTTTGTGTTCTGTTTTCCCACAGGCAATCGAGTCTGTGGAAGAAGTGGAGAACCACAAGGTGAATGCCATATTTTAAGCCCACTTCATACTTTATTTCCCTCCCCACTCTTTTACAGTCAGAACAATGAATGGGATATGTTCAGCGCAGTTGTTGTTTACTGGCTATAATTAGGAGGCACACACAGACATCAAGTACACTCGCACAACCTTTTTGCAAAATTTTGATTGATTCTGACGGAGAGAAAATTTTTTTCAATCGAATGTTTGGTGCTATATTTAGTATTGTGGTTATAGTTTCCCATGCAGCGCTACATTACAGAAAAACTGCCAAAATAAGCATGTTGAATTCCTATTTCTCCGGCAGTGTTTCCTGTTCAGCTGGAGTCTTTCCCCATTGACTTTGGATGAGACAACCCTGAACAATACTAAAAATCTAAACCGTAAAAAAGAAAAAAGCCGTGAACATTTATCAAAGCTGATCAATATTTGAACGTCTATGAGAAATGTGTTCTGGATGTTTGTGCAATCTGCTGTGCCTCGCCATATTATTAAATCCTTCTGCTGTTTCTTCAGGTGATAGATCTGCTGGTGCTGTTCATCCTGCACTCCACTAACGCCAACCAGAGTCGTCGAGGCGCCGAGAAGGTGCTGAAGATGAAAGTGCGGACTGGCTTGATCCCTGAGGCCCTGCTCCAAAAGACCTTTAAGGATAATAAGCAGGCAAGTGCATTCACTGACACATGACTGTTATGATTTGTCATTATTTGATGTGTGTGTTTCATCCTGGGCTTAGGTCCTACGGGGATATTTTGCCTCCATCCTAGCCCTGGCGCAGAGTTTGCTGCGCTCGCCAGACCCCTGCGTGGTCCTGTTTGCTGGGCATATGTATCGGCATTCCTTCATTGCCTTTGATACTTACTGCCAGCAGGTTAGCACACCATTCTTGTTCAAGTGCACAAATGTGTCATCTGTTTAAAAAATATAAAATATGTTTCATATGTTGAAGGAGGTTGTGGGCTCACTGGTGACCCACATATGCAGTGGTGTCGGCGTCGAGGTGGACATGGCCCTGGAGCTCCTGTGTGGTCTGGTGACTGAAAAACCTAAAGAAATGGGGCCGTATGCTGTATTTGTCAAGGTGAGGCAAAGGTCGTTTTATCTGTCATTGGCAAAACAGAAAAAACATTTATCTAGATAGGAGACGCTCTTCTCAAACCACCACAGACACTCACTCGACAATTTATGAGGTAGACTGCAAAATTACATCCAAATATAAGTAATTTTATTTTTTAGTAGTTATACGTGTATGTGTGTTTGTAATATTTTGGTTACTGTTTTGCTAATAAACAATTATGTCAAACAACCACAATATCAAAACCAGATCTCATTATGATGCACTTTAGTCCTACACAACTGCAAACGACAACCATAATAATAAAGATCAAACACAAATTACCATCTTGACAATGATAATCAAACCTAAGATTACCAACAGTATTTTATTACTGGTCACTTTGAGTTTCATTGAATTGTTAGCTAATGCTATCGCAGTTGATTTTTATGTCTAATTTTACATTGACTAAATTTCTTGTATTCCCAAACATTTCTATGGCTCTGTTTTTGCTTAGAATATGTCTTCAAAATGTCAGAAAATGCCCTTCTGGTAAATAAGAGTGGGCTTGTCTTCATTTTTTCCCTTAATTTAATGATATTTGTCTACTCCTAACTACCGCAACCACAATATTTTTGGCAGGGAATTCTGGATTACCTGGACAATCTCTCACCTCAGCAAATTCGCAGACTTTTCCATTTGCTGAGCAGGCTGGCATTTGGACCACAACAAAGCTCACACATTCAGGTGTGTTCCTTCATTTAATCATCTACTATATTTGGGACTTTTGTCATTAAGGCTGAACGATGAATTGAAATAGATCTGACATTGCAATATAGTACTCTGGAACGCAATTTTAAAATCCCCAGAGGATCTTGAAAAAATAATTGCCACGCAGGCACCTTATTAAACTCTGTTGTATAAGTCAAAAAGGTTCTCCATTCTATACCTTAACGAGTTAAAATACAAGATAGAAAGAAAAAAATAATCACAATATTGAGGGGGGGAAAATGCAATGATTAATTTCTCATATCATTTAGCCTTATTTGTAATGACCGTTGTCTTGACCTACATCTGACATTTATTGAGTGCCTCTCTTCAGGACGACATGCACATTGTGATCCGGAAACAACTCTCCAGCACTGCACCCAAGTACAAGCGCATCGGGATCATTGGTGGCGTTATGATCATCGGCAGCATGGGGGCGCCCACGTAAGACCTTTTCCTCACAGATTGTGTTGTGATTTCATTCCGTCTGTCCATGTTATTTCCTCACCATGCTCTTTGCACAACCAGACCTAAAGCCAAAGATACTCAGGACAACCCGTTACCACCAGAGCCATTCAGACAGGTGCAAATAAAGATAATTTCTCCCATATTTCATTCAGATTTGTTTCAACGGTGGTTCATTTCAGTTCAGGTTTGTTCAACAACCTCTACGGCGTTCTTATCTTGTTTCAGTTGTCAGCCCTGTTAGAGTTGGTGCAGTCCAGTAGTGAGACTTCACCTGAGGCTTCAGCTTTGTACTGTGACGAGCTAGCCAATCTGATTCAATCTTCCACTCTGGACCCACAAGTCCAGGTAAGTAGAACTGCTGATTCTTACAATCAAGAAATTGTTTGTTGTGTGCTGCAGCTGTAGCAGCGCACGGCATATCATGGTAATCACAATATACCATGCAAATGGAGTTATGAGCAGTACTGTGTAAGGATAACAGAGCAAGCTCATGGATGCTTTGTCAGTGCTGTGGCATGACATCTTTAATTATTCACTTAATTATCTCATCTGTTATCTGGAATTAATTTCTTTTTTTAGAAAAAAACTTACAGACGGTGCTGTGTGTAGGACAAGAAGCAGAGAAAAGAAAGTCTCTTTATTCAATATGCTCTCTTGTGTGCTATTATTTTTCTTCATGCACAGGAAAAGATTAGCAGCAGAGTCTTGGATGTCTTCCAGGGTGACTTTGTGGTGGATCTGGGTCCAGAAATATCAGGGTCAGTGATCGGCAGCTGGAACTCATCTTCCTATGCATCTTTGATAATTAAGCCTTCCTTATTAATGCTATCCGGTTGTGGCCGCAGGTCGTTCCCCTTCCCAGCGCGCGTCATGTACAACCTAGACGAGGATGAGAGTCAGGGAGGCATTGCCATCAACTTGATGCCTATGCTGGCCAAAGACTTGCAG
Organism: Hippocampus kuda; assembly: GCA_901007745.1. Taxonomy (NCBI): domain Eukaryota; kingdom Metazoa; phylum Chordata; class Actinopteri; order Syngnathiformes; family Syngnathidae; genus Hippocampus; species Hippocampus kuda. Next base: position 117,796 of record CAAKHF010009410.1, read on the forward strand.
AGCAGGGGGGAGCAGCATTGTCGAGACAAAAAGGATAACAAGTCAGTTACTTGAATGAATGTCATCTATCTGGATTCCAGATTTAACTGACGACATGTGTATTTAACTGTTCTTTTGTCAGCAGGAGTTCTCTCTGTTTGTCCCCATTTTTCCGGCTGCTGCGGTTTTGTGAGGAGAAACAGAACCAAGAGGACTTAGAGGAGATTGATGCCTTACTGGGTGAGAAAATGATTGCAATTCATTCTGAAGCCACATTATTCTTTGTGGCATTCCTGTTAAAAAAAAAACAAAAAACTTGTGTGTGCATTTGGGATTCCAGGCTGCCCTCTCATCTTAACAGACATGGATGTTGTAGAAAAAATAGACAGCCTGTCCAAAGTGGAGAAGGAGTTCATCTGCACTCTGCTATTTCATACAATCAACTGGTTCAGAGAGGTAACTGAACATGGCAAGGTGATGCAGGGATCACCAGGTGATCCTTTTTGTCGCTCAAACATGTGCTTATATGGAGGCATAAGCAAGATGCCTAACAAAGTTGTGTTCATTTTTTTCTCGGCGCAGAAGTGGTATTAAATTGACAGGTGAGCAGGGCGTGGTTTCACGACATTCAGCGACACACTCATGATGTTTGAGAGGGAGGAAATGGCTTGATTTGTCACCATGTTGAAGCCTCATCATATATATTTTAAATATTTTTTTTAACACTCTTTGGTATGTCAAATTTAAAAGAGGAGATATTTATATGAGCTTCCTTAATTTTTAAGCCACCTGTCACCATAATGGCTGGTGTGTGTTGGCAGGTGGTAAATGCCTTCTATAAGATCAAGGACAAAGAGATGAAAATGAAAGTGATGACCCGTCTACAGAACATCACCTACCTTCACACCCTTTTGGAGAGGGCTTTAGCCAGTGGGTACTGCGTGCACTGTATTGGCTCTCATTCCAGGCCTGGGTGAGTTTTAAAAGAACACTTTGTTTTAGGTACTCCTGGTTATGTTCCACCTGTTGCTAACTTTGATGGAGAGAGCACGGACATGATTGTACCCAGCACTACTGCTCCTTTAAATAAGACAAATAAAGGTAAGCGCACAATAGTGGAGATATTTTATACTATAGCTCAAATGGAAGGAAAAAGCTAGAAGAAGTGAATAGGCACTGAGAGGACGTCTTTTTTTAACATACTTTCAAGATGCCGCTGGAAAGAAAAGGAAGGCGCCTGGAAATAATTCCTCTGAAGGCAGCTCTCAGCTGGAGGACAACAGAGAAGAAGATGAAACGCAGCAGGTGAACTATGAATTCAAATTGTACTCTGGTGCTGACTTAGGGTGTGGTTGTTTTGGAGTCCTGCTCCAGCTTTTGTGCTACCGACTGGTGTGCAACAATGTTCTGAAGCATCACAAAAATCTGTCAAATGTAACTACTGTACTTGTGCTTGTAAAAGGACCCAGAGAAGGAGAGGGAAAAAGAAAAGGAGGCCCGACAAGGAGTCAACCTGGCATCCTACAGGCCATTTTTCAGGGAGCTCGACATGGAGATTCTCAGTGTGCTGGAGTGTGGCTTGCGAGCCAGCTCCACGCTAGACTCTGAGCTCGGCACCAAAGTGAGACAGAGAGTCCTTTCCAGTGGGACCCACTTATCAACATTTCAAACCAAAATGCACGTAAATAGCATACACTGTGTGTTGTGAATCTCCTTCAGGCTCTGTTAGGTCCGGCAGAGCTGGTTTTCCTGTTGGAAGATATGCTCCGCAAAATGGAATTTCGTCTGACGGCCGCCCCTGCCAAGAGAGCACCTTTTCTCAAGGTGCACAACTGTCAAAACAACAGCACACACATAGACTCAACAGGCTACAACATTATAGCACTGGACTTAAATACTTTTGTTAATTTTTTTAATTTAAGAGGAATCTGTTTATTAATGAGGGTGTAGTCTGTTGTGAGAATCCCTCTCAATTCTCAACTCATGCATGCACGGCGGTGCTACATACATTCCAGGACGGTAATATTAATCACAATGCTGTGTTCGGACTCGTGGGGCACATAGAACATATGATGATGAAGATTTTTGACTTGAGTTTGTTCCCCTTTGATTTTGAAAGTCAAATTCAGAAGTAGTCAACGTTAAAATAAAGCTTTACCTAATGATGTGGTTATTAAAACATGGCCAAACATGGAATACTTTATTTTACAATGATCTTTAGCTTTGATAGCGATGTAGACTGACGGATAAGATTTAGATACTAAACTATTCTTTATTGATTGTCATATATATATATATGGTGACAGGCACGGGCCGACAAGAGTATTGGCTTCTCCCACCTCCAACAGAAGAGCCCCAAAGATGTCGCTTCCTTCTGTGTCCAGATGCTGCCTGCCCTCTGCTCTCACTTGGAGAACTGTCACAACCATTTCCAGGTAGAAAAGAAGAGACTGAGATTAAAAAGGGACCATCTTTATTTCAACTCTGATCTGTTCTGTGGTGTCAACAGACATTACTCTCTGACAATGACGGGATTGTGGACGGACCCACCATAGATGCTCAGGAGCACCAGTTAATATCTTCTTGCTGCCAGCTTCTCCTGCAAGTGTTGAACACCATCTTTAGCTGGTGAGCAGGGAGCACTACTTCACATCAGGCATCTGTCTTTTTTTCCTTTTTTTTTTTTTTTTACACGGAGGCATCTTAGATCAACCAGTCTGTATGTGTGTGTTTGGGTGGTCATTGAAATGACAGGTCTGGATTCAGCCTGCCGGGACATCGGAGCTTGCTGAAGAAAGCTTTGGGAGTTTTGGCGGGTCGAGTGAAGGATGGAGGAGCTGAGCTGAATCTGGAGCTGCTTGTTAAGTGAGTAAGAAGGCTACAAACATGAATGTTCTTCCTGGTGCTACGACACCAAACTTCTAGAAAAATCACAATATTTGAATCTTTCCTCTGAGTAAGTGTTGTAAGATGCACACGGGACAAAACGATACAATACAACACAGGTGCTTTTAATAAACCGTCGACCTTTGCTAAGCTAATAATGACCATTTTTGCCTGAGACTGTTAACAATATACATCTGTAATTATTGGGACACCTCATTCAGGAATCCTCCTGGAGTACCTATTGGTTCTCAACTCCCATTTACACACAAGAATGTGTCATTCTTCAAAGTCTTATGAACGTCCCCGTGAATTAGACCCACCGATCTCTTCATTCAAAGATAGTTCTTTGACATTATATACTGTACATATTGAAACGTTAAACTTTTGTCTTTTTGTTACCAGACACAGCTTTGAATACCTGCTGAACTTCCGCAGCACCATTCCGGATCTCAGTTCGGCTCTGTGCCTCTCTCAGCTGTTGTCCACTGTTTCCGAGAAAGGAGGCAACGCTATTGCTTATAGGGAGCAGACTGGTTAGTCTAACATCCTTCTAGCAATTACATCTCCTCCTTTACAATCAAGCGGACTTCCACGATGATTGGTTGATTGTGTTTTCTACTGAAGCTTCTCTTGCACGGGGCTTCCTGAGCCAGTCGTGGATAACGGTCAGTGGTGAAAAGCAACGAGGGACCAAATTCAATGAAGCACTTCACACTCTCCTGAGGTACGTCAACTTAACATTACCAGAAGCACCTCATAATAGGATAAACTGCATTAATGCACCGCTACAAATTACAATCACAAATAACCCTTTTAATACCTCTCAGAACTCCGCATTGAAGGGGGCGTTTGCCGTTTTAAAACCACTAGCATGATATAAATGCAGCCTCACTTCACCAATGCTTCTCAAATCCAACCGAAAAGGTCAGCGCCCAGCTGTGGTGTGTGCCCATGAATAATTTGACACATCCTAAAATTATTATTGTTATTAAGGACAAGCTCCCCCTTTCATGCAGTTCTTGTACTGGGTCTCATAAGATTGAGCAGCTGTTCCTAATTTTGTGTCTCTAAAAGGTGGCAACTCTAATCAGAAAAGACAGAAAAATGTTTTGGGGCATCAGCTAAGACGCACAGGCTAAAATCTGAGAGTTATTGTCTGAATTTACACTTGAAAAGTATAGATATTCGCTGTTGTCCATAGCATCTACATAGAGCATGTGGATGATGTCCTGAAGGCAGTGGAGGAAATAGCGAACGAAGGCTTTCCTCAGATAATCAACGCATCAAAAGATGAGAGTTCCGCTGCCTGGCCGACACTCAGCAAGTAAATAAATCGTCATCGTCATCATACTCAATCCCGTCTTATCAATGTGCGGATGCGAGGTTGCATTTTGATCTCTATTCCCAAAGGCAGACATTCCTGGTCTTCTATAAAGTTTTGATGGCAGAGCTGGAAAAATCGGTCCGGAAGATTCCGTCAGGCAAAATCAATGACAGCAGTGAGGTCTGCCACCAGATGTCACGCGAAACAACATGTCCTTATACATTTACCAGCCACATTAAGTACACTGTATTGAGTTGTAGCTCACATTTCTGCCTTGACAGAAATAGTCACACAATGATAACCCGGATGGTAAAATGATGCCTCTCTGACAGTTTCAATCAAAAATTTGACTTGTACAGTATTTGTACAGGCATAAATGTGGATACAGCTCTTGTATTGAAGCTCATTAAACTGCATAGCAGCACATATCCATGTCTTCTTCAGGCCCAGAGTGAGAAGCTGCTGACATGGAACCTGGCAGTGCGGGACTTTCACATCCTGGTCAGCCTAGTCAAGGTGTGTCATCTGTTTGTCTTCTGCTGGCTCAATTCCATTTATGACTTTTATTTTACCTTATCCTTTGTCAGTTAGCTCCTTCCCCTTTTTTGACCTTCAAACCCTGTCTCGCAGGTGTTTGACTCGAGGCCCATCCTTAATGTTTGCCTGAAGGTGAATTTGATTTTAATGCTGAGATATATTTGTATGTTCGAAAGGAGACTTTGAATGAATAAAGCTTTGTTTTCTTCATGGGTAGTACGGACGTCTTTTCTTGGAGGCGTTCTTGAAGTTGGGGATGCCGTTGCTCGACTACAGTTTCATAAAGCACAAGGTATGTATGAGATGACTCTTGTTATAGGCATGGGAGCTCCATAACATGAAGTAGGATAATAATAATAAAAAAAAGGAAGTTGTGAATCAAGTATTGCCAGTACAGTGACTAAGTCTGGTGTTATCTTCTTTCTTAGGAGGACGTGCAGAATCTGTTGAAGACCTTCCAACTCAGCACCCGACAGCTCCATCACGTTTGTGGACATTCCAAGGTTGCTGCCTATATGAGTGCATATTGTTACACTACCTGCTCTCATACCGTACATTTCAATATTGTTTTTGAGCCACCTTTAACTTTCCGTCCATGTGTCCTGTAGTCCAGGGGTTCACTGCTGTTAGCTTCTCCCACACATCAATAGAATTAACGTGTGGATTCCTGTGGTCAATCCACCACTCTCAACCAGTCTTTTGCTGTTTGGGCCCAATGAAGCATAACATTGTCCTCTTAGCATTATGACTGTGGCATCAGGGAAGAAAACAACTTAATTGGTGACCACATTGCAATACTGGACTGCTCCCACAGGTTCACTTCACCAACATCTCTTGCTCGGATGTGTCATGACACTCTCACTTTTATAACTAAGGTGTCTTAAACTAAATGATAATCATAACACAATTCTTAAATTCACAATTTTTTTTTCCCCCCTCAAACCACATCCTCCCGCTCCCACCCCTACACTCCTTGGGCCTGACAATCTATATTGAAAAGAAATAATGACCAAAATGTATCTTGGTATTTTCCACGACACTCAGATTCACCAGGACACAAGTTTGACCAACCACGTTCCGGCCTTGAAGAAGAGTCTTGAGCTGTTTGTGTACAGAGTGAAGGCCATGCTCACCCTCAACAACTGTCAGGGGGCCTTTTGGATCGGCAATCTCAAGAATCGCAACCTAAAGGTTTAACATCACATCACTTGTATTGGCTTGGTGGACTGATGTAATAATATGCATCTGATAATGAGACACTGCACCTGTATGGTCCAGGGTGAAGAGATTCTTTCTCAAAGGTCACAAGAAAGTGAAGAGGATGAGGAAGAAGAACTGGCTCCACAGGGCCAATCAGAGGAAGAGGTATTTACAACTTTCATCTTAGAGAGAAGGCTGATGGGTGGGTTGGGATTTTATCCACTCACATTTTAAAAGGTGAGAAAAATCCCAAAACTGTGTGGTGGAATACTCTATTATGGAGCCCCGCGGAGTGATGTGGAAGAAAAAAAAAACTTTGCATTCCCTCGCAATCTTTGGGAGGGTATACAAAGTGGTGCGTTTCTTTTTTTGTATTTCATGTCACCTCAGGGGCTCCGTACTTTATGGTAATTTGCAACCATGCATTTGTAATTTCTTAACTTGCTGATCAGTTCTCAGTTCCAGCATGCAATCCATTTGTGCTTAATTACTCTACATTACGGTGTGTTTCACACCAACAGTCTGTTTTTAAGAAGGCACATGTGTAGAGTTGGATAAATGGACCACTTTAAAAAGCAAGGGCGCTATGCAATCACAAGGGGTGCAGAGTAAACAGCATGTAGCTTTAAAGTTTGGCAGGAGTGCAGACAGACTGCATAACAGAGCCTCCAGCCACTCCTGCGAAAGTCTTGCCAATGTAGGCTGTTCATTGAAAAAGAGGCTAGTGTGCCTGATAAGATAACTGGGTTATTTATTATAAGGCCCTCTAGCAAGTGAATGGTATTTTGTCAATTCCCAGAACATGTTATCTGCCGTTTATGATTTGCCTAAACTTTGCGTTATGCAAAAGGCTTCCGAATGTCAGTTGTGTGTTTTCCCTTAGGAGCAGGATAGTGACGCTGAGGTGAAAAGGAAGAGCAACAGAGAGGGGAAAGATGATCAGGATCAAGCAGATGACTCTGAAACAGACTGACTCTTCAACAAATCTAGTCAGTACATTTTACAGCAGACGTGCATGGGGGTCTCACTTCACAGCTTACAGTTAAAATTCTTCATGATACTGTTTATAATGTGATTTTGTTTTTGGTTAAAAAAAAAAAGTTGTTTTTGCCAAAAATCATTAAAATGTTACTTGTTTCTGTTGTGATTTATTGTACTCCTTACACCCAAACGTCCATCATTACATGAATTGAAGTTAGTAAAACTTATTGTAATGTTTCAGACAAAACAGTTTCGCTTGTAGAATACATAACAGTACAGATTGACTTAACACTGAGGTCTTTGTTTGTTGTAAATTCCACAAATAGGGTGCCCAGTGCTGCTGTATTTATTGTGACATTTTTGTGAAAAAGTGCAAATTTGCCCTCAGCACATAATCGGCAGTAGTGAAGTAGATGCAAGTAAAACAAGCTCTTGACCACCAGATTTGCAAAAGCAGCAACTCAAGTTCTGCCAAAAAAAATCAGTAATTTCGTTTTTAACCTGAAAACGTAATTAAAACTTTGATCGTTTGAAACGTAAACTTCAATGACATTCCACAGTTTCCCTCTGCGGAAGTTTATGCATTCTTTTTAAAAAGGCATACGTTTGAATCTGTCATTAATTAAACAACATGAAACAAACATCATCTAAACAGCACAAAAACGCGAGTTAAAGAGCAGAGAAAGTGTAGATGTCACAATTTTCTGCTGATGCTTCCTATCGTCTGTCAGCGTTGGACTGAACCACGACACACTATCACAGGGTAGCTTGTGGTAAAAATATGTATGTATTGCTCACCAAATACAATTTATCTCATCGTACAAAATAAACCTAGCTTCGTTTTTAGTGATGAAATATTAACAACGTTATCTTCTTATGAATATTAATACCGTTCTTTCCCCAAAAATTGGCCCAAAAATTGGTATTGCCTCCACCCCTCCACGTTGAGGTTGGTGGTCTATCCAGGAAGCTTTATCCAACTGTTCGGGGAAACCACCGTAAACAAAAGTGTCTTTTTTAGAGTCCCTTGACGGCTTTTCCAACGGCTTACCGAATTTAACACCTATTCTCTTTCGTGCGCACCCTTGTAGCTGTCGTATGAACCTGCTGGGTGACAGTCGCCGCGTCGAAACCGGAAAAGGACATTTGAGGCTGGACAGCTTTCCCCAATCAAACAACCTGCAGTCAGCGGCGCCGCGTTGCCGAAACCATGTCTGAGTTCCTTCTCCTTCTTCTCATCGTCGTCCTTCTGCTGTGCTTGGTGGCGACCGTGGGGGGCTATCTGATCTACTCGGGCCTTCTGGTGGATGTGGACGTGAAGACGGGACCACCCCCGATTACAAATGTGTCCTTTGCTTATAAATTCAAAGAGGGAGCCTACAAGGACTGCGGGGCAGCCTTCACAGAGACCTGCAGCATTGGACCCAAGCAGAGGACGATCGGTGTCTTCTATGATGACCCCGAGCAGGTGTGTGTGCGTGTACGATAGCACCGTTGGGAGAGTTTTTCTTGGCTCCAATTGAGGCGAATGGCACCACTCCGCCACGCCCACCCACCCGTATTTACATTATTCCAATGATTATCCCATACATTAATCCAGTAATCTGTTAATTATCGTTTTTATCTGAGCAGAATACCAAAACCTACAAAAAACGAGGTCTCTTTCAAGGGTGACCTGGCCAAGTAGGTGGAGCACGAACACGTCACATGACAGTCAGTGCATAAAAGTAGATAAAAACAAAACAACAGAAGGAGAAAGCTAACTGTTGACTATCACCCATCTGAAATGGAATCGATCCAAATATACTGTTAACAGCACAACAAAAATAAGCAGTCTAGCAAATCACAACAGGAGGAAGATATACAAAATTTATGTGCAAAGAAAAACGATACACGAAGCAAGAGCAACTGAAAGACATTCAGCACATTCCGTTGAAAATTAATCAAAGAGACAAAGGAAGCCTGTCTGAGTCAACAGAATATTTTCGTGACAAACACCTGTAGGCCATAAATATATAAAATAGTAATAATACATGTGCAAACAATCAAATGAAAAATACTAAGTATGATGGTAACTGAGTGTGTATTCATTCCAGTGCCACATGACCATGTATGCCTTGCCACGAACGTACACTACCGCTGTTGCAAAGTCATAATTACACAGTCAATATTTTTTTTAAATAAAAGTACAACTAGGCCATTAATATAAAACAAATGAACAACACTAAACAAATGAACAACACTAAGTATGGCAGTAACAAGCGTGTCTTCTTGTGCTGCATTATAACATTTTACGCAGTTGCCCAAACCAGTTAATTGAACACTGTTCGTAAACACCAAAAAGTCAACATTACAGTAAATATTTGTACAGAAATCAGTCATAAGCCATACATTTGAACCAATCGAATGAAAAACACTTGCTGAAACTGACCATACCCTCTGGTGCCACATCACGACATACTCTGATGTCACTGCCCAAATTATTTCATAACTTTGAAATCACGAGTGTCAGAACGTCGTAAACTAAGCGCCCCCTGTATTCATATCTTCATTGTCAAAGTTGATGCCTCGTTAAGTGTGTTCCTCTCAGTGAACCTTTGTAACTGTATGTAATTAATTCAAGTTCTATGGTTTTATCACTTTCTTGATGATTTGATAACTGCCTCTTACAAAAGAGAAGACTGCCCTTGAGGGATTCAACATAAAAGCGATCTCTTTTGAGAAAAGGAGCCCGGCTGATGAAACTGGTCAGCTGCTAAATGACACGTTGCACTGTTGATAGTTTCCACCCACATATGCTGGCTGCGGGCTGCCTCACTCGACTCCAAAGATGCAAACAAGAGTCTTTCCACTGCAGAGCGCTGACAAGCAGGAAAGGCACACTTGACTCGCAGCTGTCCAGAGAACGGTAAATAACGCTCACCCAGATGGGAGAAGCGATGACGTGATAGCGTTCAGTACAAAACAAATGTATTGGACCACCGATCAATGTCAGGTTTATGCCACAACCGCTTGTTAATACACCAGCATGGAGTAGCTCTTTAATAATAGTTTGTTT
>CAAKHF010009410.1:133142-179605 GCA_901007745.1 Hippocampus kuda
CCCATTTCATGTTTTTGGACGCCTCCATAGAGAGCTGCTGCAAAATGAGCACACAGACTGAAACATGCTGGGGGGACTGTTGTATTTTTTTCCCCCATAATATTTGTGTGTGTGTGTGTGTGTGTGTGTGTGTGTGTGTGTGTGTGTGTGTGTGTGTGTGTGTGTGTGTGTGTGTGTGGGTGTGTGTGTGGGTGTGTGTGTGTGTGTGCGCCCAAGGATGCGACATTCATTCTTTTTTTTTTTCCTGCAAACTGAGACATTAGCACGCATGCTGCTATTAGTCAGAGAAACAAGGTATTGAGGAATGTCTTTAAATCTTCCACACCATCAGTTCTGTGGCTCGATTGTTTTTTTTTTGCACCATGCACAGAAAAATGGATGAAATGGTCCGGTATTAATCATAGTTTGCGAAAGGGAGCGAAACATTAGTTGGCGAGGCAGTCTGCTAATGCAGATGAGGGAACAATTTGTTCATCTCTCCTATTAGAGAAGACCATCTCCTCGCTCTACGACATCTGGCCGAGGGGGAGGGCCACGCCGCGGCCAGCTGGATGACCAGATCCGCAACTGCGGCCAAGGATAACTACGTCCCGCCTCCGGCCGTTCGCTTGCCGTTGCCAGTAATCGTAGATGCCAAGGCTCCCAGGATGAAGCGTGTATTTACCAGCCAGGTCTCAGCATCACCTAAAGGGACCAGCGCTGTACTTCGTTCTGGATGGATTGACAAAAAAAAAAAAGGAATAGCAAAGACTTCTGATAGTACAGCTCCGATATTAGCTAGCAATACAAAAGGAACGCATAGTCGACTCTCAAGGAGCGTCGTCGTCATCCTATGTGTTTAAAAAGAAAATTATTGCTTGGCTGTTGGTTTTTCATGAGCACGGTGTCCTCAGCCTGAAGCCAAAGTTGGCACCTGGCCTGGTTTGAACAAGTACCCCCTCTACACACCACACAACCTGCTACCACTTGCAGCAGGGGCCCGCACTCGAAAACAATCCGCACCAAGTGCGGATAGCCAGGAGGGAAGAGATGCAAGGCCAAGAGCGGGCAAGATGAAGAGAGTAAATCCTCATTATGTGTCTGCTAATAAAGAATTACCTCTGTCAGCTGTACCTTTTTATTGTTTGAGAGCCCTCATCCATCAAAAATAGCCCTTGTAGCCTCGGGCAAAGACTTGCTTTTGAAATTACTTTTTCTCCCAACAGACCCTCAGAGACATTGCTTAAGAGTATCAGGCAAAGATGAGAATTGGCACCATTTGTTAGAACTAAGTGCCTCACATGTTCAATGAAGGTTAACTGTATGTGTCCTCTGTCATGATTTGGTTTGGGACCAACAGGTGGCACTGTAGGGCTCCCCCTGCTGTTGCACACCTGTTGGTCATTATGTAATTATTAGTTGCATAAAAGGACTCCTGCCCGAACACTCGGTGTCGGGTCATTGTTTGCTCTAGCTACTGTCATGTTCGTTTGTTTGCTGCAACCAGGTTTGGTTTAGTCATGTTTTGGTTACTGTTATGTTTTATCTTCAGTCATGATTTCTGTTTGAGACTTTGGACTTTGTTGGTTTTAGATTTAGTTTTCTGTGTTTTATCAATACACTTCTTCAAATACACCCTGCTCCTCCCTCCTGCCTGCTTTTTGGGGTCCACCACCACCTTGCTACGTGACATCCTCTGCCTGGGATCCTCAGAAATACATGCTGGCCGATTCCTGCACGAGTTCAGATGCTCTGATCTAATTATTTTTATTTTTTATTTTTTTTTGCAGCATAGTGGAGAAACATGTCTGTATACTGTCTTGTGACTGAGGTGAATGCTCCAAAGTCCATCCCAGAGTCTCATGCTCCGCTTCACCTGAAGCTCCTGCAGCTACCTCAGAGAAAAAGAATTGTTTGGAAGCAGCCTACTGTTCCCCTGCAATGACACTTGGGACTGAACTTTCAAAAAACGTCTTTGACCGATATAACAACAAACAATTCTCAAAACATCTTTTTTGGGGCTACTGCTTGTACTATTTATTTAATTACCCCCATCCCCCGTTGTACCTACAAGACAACCAATAAGATGGTTTGCAACCCTCATGATAATATGACAACATGATAAGCTGCCCACTGGAGTAACCACTGTCCCTGAAAGGGTTAATGATACAACTTTGGTGCCTGAAATGGATGTTATTCTCGAAAAAAAATGTTTCTTGAGGGTAAAATCAATTCAAAATCAAGACAAATCATGGTCAAACAACCCCCAGAAACAGATTAGTATTAGTATGTGTATTAGCAGCCTGTTTAAACGGCAAATTGTTTGGGTCTGAAGACTGCGTAACATTGCTCATTCAACCATCTGATCAATATGTAGAAGTAGGTGTCTGTATTGCGGAAGCACAACTCCTCTTCATTTGTGCAACTATGTAAGATGAGAATGACAGCAGAAGTCCTACATGATATCATTAGCACGCTGCGGCTGTGGCAAACATCTCATAATCAGAACAGCACGTGAGAAGATGGCAGCATTGTGGCAAAAGAAGAAAAGTGGGAGGACAGCTTTTGTCGTCGTCGTCGTCGTCCCCCCCCGTGAGGCTGCTTACATTGTTGTTGTGTACTATCACTGTGTATCCGTGTTGAAAGGGAACACAGTTGTTGATAGCCTGATCCATTTGATAGGACAAAGCAAAGAGGCTCATGTCGACCAACACTCGTAAATCTTTACTGACGACAATAAGGTCCAAATGAAGCAGCTCAGAATAACAATTGAATTAGCGAAAGGCTTTGATCATTCTTCAATTTCTTTAAAAAAAAGTGCTAGTGGGTCCTAATTAACACAGGTAAATACCCTCCACTTCCCCATAGGACTGCCATTATTCTTTTAATGAATACTAACAAGGACACTGTTTTGAATGAGTTTTCATGTGTTATGTGATCCAAATGTAGTCTTTGTTTTTAACTTTGAAAAATAGTCATTGTTGATTTTAATTGACGTGAATGCACATCTTTTTCTTTGTCTCTGCAAATGGCTGTCCCTATAATTTTAATTCCCTTGAATTTCCTTGGATAATTTCAATTTTTTTTAATTTCCAGAATTCCCAAACTTCGGGGCTTTTTTTTTTTAACTAGAAAACATTATTCCAGCCATTCTGTTGAAAGTTACTGCAACCCTTTCGAACAAAAGATTCCCATCAACATGAACACCACATCGTCCTTGACAATAGACTTATAATGGCTTTCGTCATGTCGTCTGACAATGCAGACACAGCTATTGACAGAGCCAGGATGTCCTGCCGCTCTTTCTTGGATGAATAATTCACTGTCAAAAGCAGCAGAGGACTGCTGTTGAAAACGCTGCTGTGGCTCCTTGCCAGGTGACAGTGTAGACTCGAACCAATAGTATCTGCTGTCACCATTGCCTTTCAGATGCAGACATTCACGGGCGTTGTGGAATATCATACAATACAATATATTTAATAGTGCAGAATTCTTGCGTGTTAAAACCAAAGTGCTGCTCAACGCGCACACCACGAGGTGCGAAATGAGACATATTGGAAGAGGAGCGTTTTCAATGTGATAATTATGTGGGGATGCCAGACACTTGTGGATGAGTGATGGTGGCTCCCATCTGTGCGCCCCTCAGCGCCAGCGCTCCACAGACGGGTGTTGTCATTGAGCAGCATGTAGGTCTTAAAGAAACAGACCACCGTTTTTTTTTTTTATTTTATACAAGTATATGATACACTCCAAGACTCAAAATATTATTTTGTCTATCCGGAGTAGTTTTGCGAAGCACTGACTTCGTTTGAGGAGCAACTTTCCAATTTTGTGGAGCAATTTTATTGCAGGTTAATCCTACGGACCTGAAGCAAGTTTTTTTTAATTAAACAATACAAATACAAATGAACAATTGGTTTTCTTTTCTTTTTTTTTTCTTTTTTTTACATAATCAACAGTTATTTCCTCAATTCACATTATGTATAACAGCAAACTGTATTTTCTTGTTAAGAAAAAAGCTAATTGAATAAAAAAAAAATCTTACAGGAAGGTAATTTTGAGAACATGTATTGTGCAGTAAAACTAAGGACTATTGTGAAAACAAACACATAACAATATTGATGTTACAAATATTTTTACACTGTATATATACTATTAACCTTATAAGTCCACGCTTCCTGGCTGACATACACAGTTTAACGGAAGTAATTTCCTTTCAGGTTTTGTTGAGCAAAAATGATTTTCTCTCCTGAGTCCAGGAATTTATGAATTTGCCTGCTATTTTGATGTTCAAAGTTGGATTCTCTCCACTTTAACGCGGTTCCACCCAAAAAAGGCAGTGAAAAGTGGACTTGATCACCCAAGCGCATTCTCACTTTGTGAAAAGCTCTAGCATTGTCAACCTTAGGTTAGCTTCGCAATTACCATTACTTCTATGTCTTTCCTCATCATCGTGAGAACGATACTTGTTAGAAGTGTAACTTATTCGCCGCCACAGAGGTGTGGACTTTAGCGACTCAGCAACATATTAGCCGCAGCAGTAGACAGCTAAAGTTTGTTGCTAGCTATGTGCTGCGGCATAAGTACAGTACTCAGAGCTTGCCTCGACCGCTTACTTCCCACATGTAGGTGATTTATCTTGCTTTTTGGGATTGTCTCGCAAGTTGGTTCTCAGTTTTGCTATTCAATGTGTTTTGATGGGACACAAAATACACATTTTTGCCTCACAGACTATGTTGCAAAACCACTTATCTAGAGCCTTGTAATGTACTGTATGCGTCATGTCATCACCCTGTTTGACCATCTTTATGTTGCTGGAGAGATTTATCTTGCTAACTTTAAGGGGAAATATATTTCAGTCACGTTTCCGTCACTGTGATGTTGATCTTAAATTCATGATACCGCAGCTCGGTGCTGCTCCAAAGCTTCTTATTTACTGGTTGGCTTGGTTTTTCCTTGCCATGTCAGTTTCAACTTTCTTCATGGCCTACCTCAACATTTCTACAAGTAACAGAGACTGTTATTTGAAAAGTTAGTGTTTCAGTTGATCAAAGAACATGTTCTGTGTTCTGGAATTAACTTTTGTATTCCCTTTCATTGAAATCTGAAAGGTTTGTCAAATCACATTTTCTCCTCCATTTTTTGGTTACATTCTGAATTGCACAGCTTCAGGGGAATTTACTTCAGAGATTCACTGCACAATACGCCCCCACCCCGCATGTTCGCGGTTCACTATTTTTATCTGAAAAACTTCGCTGTCATTGTGCTCTTTCTGAACCGCCCTCAGATGCCAAGAGAGCCTTGTCGAAGTCAGAATTGGTGTCAAGGTAGTTCATTGAAATGATGCCTCCCGGATGAGTGCATGAGCATATCAATGGGCATTTTGAGTGCATTTTTTTTCATTTATTTTAAGTATAATATCAGAAATGATATAGAACTGTTTTGGGATCATAGTTGTTGGTGTATATATCGTATATCAGGTTTAAACTTTTAATATATGAAATTTTATTACATAAAATGAGCTCACATTTTTCTTGCTCTTTGCGGCAGGGATTGTTCGTGATATGTTGTATTATACCTTATTGTCCTGTAATGCACAGTTACAGTGTTCAAGCTATAAGATGTTTGACTATCCTTCATACATGGTGTGACCGTTTTAGAGGAAACTAACAAAAAATATGTTGGACTGTTCTAACAGTTCAACAACTTCAACCAGATGCGAGTGGGTGATGTGCTGTCACATCTTCATGTGACTGACAAGTGCCTTTGTGATTGTCAGTCTGTCGCTGTCGCATCTGCATATATAGGTGTTGACGCACTGTAAGGGAGAGAGAATGGCGGTAAAGAAGTGAAGGTTAAAAAAAAAATCCAACCAAAATTACCGTTTATAAAAACTGCAATTCGATAATATCGTTGGACAATGTTGATGACGGCACCATGCTCAGGCCAGACGGACTCTACTTTCTCTTGTCCATTCATATCGTTCCATCGTTCGTCCGTGACCAGTTGTGATTCAAAATGTGCTGAACTGAACAGATTTGTCATTGCCGCATCTTTCCAATGTTTGACAATACATGGCTCGAAATAACTACATTCCTCCACCAACTTTATGCTCTTTCAGAACCTTGTTCTCCTTCTGTTAGTGTGTCGTGTCCAGACTGACTTGTTTGATAGTATTCAGTTTCTCCCAATGCCTCAGACAGTTGAGATGAACCTTTGGTAGTCTGTGGCGCAGATGTTCTCCACAGCTCGCAGCTCTCTGCTCCTGCTCTCTACAGTATGTGAATGTGCAACATATCCACCGCTTAACATTCAGGCTTTCTATATTTACCGCTTCAGGTTTTAGCTTTGTGCTGACCCTCAGTAGACTGCCAGCCATCATTTAATCTAACCTTATAATGTCAAGACGGTTTCGGTTCGATCAGACTTTTTTTTAGACTGACTAAATGTTATCGTATAGGATATCTGACATAAGTTCGTGATAGAGGGTAACACTTAAAATGCTATCGAGAGACGAATGAGGCAATGAGGCTTGATTCCATGCCAGCTAGGCTAAAGCCAGCTATCTCAACCACTGCAGTCCCATTATACCAAGGTCAAACCAGTAAATCTTACAAAGTCGCATCTTAAAATCTTTCATCATACATTTCACCTCATCTTTTCGGTACTTTTGTGGGAATGTCAGATCCACGACGTCTCAACGGTTGAATAAGTACACACTTAATTAATTTTTCAATTGATCTTCAAAGATGATCTTTGTCTGAGTAAGAACCATAGCGATTTTAATGACTTATGGCATGAGATCCCCCCCCCCACACACACACACACACATTTTTCTGACCTTTTTTTCCCCCTTCAATTTCTGTCTTTTAGAGGCCGGCAGAGAAGTGCCGCTACGTTGTTGGCAGCATTCTGTCTGAGGGAGAAGAGAAACCAGATGAAGACCTGCAGAAGCTTTATGAAAAGTTTGGCTTCAAGATGTTTTCTCTGCCGGAAGTGAACCATGCCGTGACCACCAGTTTCCCCAGCACCACTTCGCTCTCCTACATCTTGGCACCTTTCAGGGTCTACCCCAGGCTCAAATCCTACATTGAGGTACTGACATCACTTATAGTTTACAACAATCAATAGGAATTAAGTTGTGGTAGCCTCATCTTTAATTGTCATTTTAACACATATTCAGATAATCCAAATAGAAATAGCGCGGCGGTATTCCAACCAAAAAGGAACAAACATTTTGCGTTGCCTAAGTCACCATAGACCTCTTTGGCGGGCACCAGCTGCTTCCTTTCTGCTGCCCTGAGGCTCTCCCACCCACACCAACATGTGTGCGCACACACCAACGAATGAATACATGATTGCAGCCTGGCTGAGCTAGAAGCTCCACATCCGGCAATTGAGCTATTATTTACTGACTAATTTCTAATCATAAGGTCAGAAGGCCGAGCATCTTGGATATTTACCGTATTTTCCGCACTAAAAGGCGCACCTAAAAGCCTTCCATTTTCTTAAAAGCTCACAGAGTGCCTAACAATCCGATGCGCCTTGTGTATGGTCATTACGGTAATATGTCAACCCCAAAATGGCTCCTTTATCGGTTTCGCAGTTCAACACGGAAATAGAGCAGCGGCAAGAGAGTTCAACGTTAACGAGTCAATGTTATAACTTGCTGTTGGTTCAGTGAACTGTAAATAAGTTTTACTGACATCTGATCGTCTCTATATAAATCAGGGTGTAGTGTAGTGTAGTGTTCTGTTGCCATTTCCTTGAGCGTAGCGCCATCTAGTGGATGCATTGTAGATTGCGTCTTATAATGTTGCGCGTCCAATATATGAAAAAAATTACAAAATAGGCCATTCATTAAAGGTGCGCCTCATAATCGAGTGCGCCTTTTAGTGTGGAAAATACAGTACCCGGATATTTACCCGTAACTTACAAGAGATGGTTCACAAAATCCGAGGGATACGATTTTGTTGGGGGTTTTCTTTGGGGGAGGGGGGGGGAGACAATGTAGCACTCTTAACATTACCTGAAAATTAAATTACTAATGCTCAAGTAACCGTTATTCATAATATGCCACAGATTCCATCAATGTATCATTGTTTATCAGTTTGTCTCAACCTCATTTGGTCTTGCACCAAAGTACATGTTGTGCGAGTTGGAATTTTGAACTAGCACTTCCAAATGTGTACATTGTGTGCCCAGTTTTACTGCTTTTAATGTGGGTTTGCATCATTCCTGTATATGATTTCTTTCTTCTCGTCTTACGTGACGTCATGCGAATACTGGAGATTCATGACTGCTGCGCAAGTGGACTGTTTAGAGTCTTCACCTAACCTAATATGAGAATAGAAAGTCGGAGGAAGCCAGCATACCTCGATAAAACATCGAGAGCACGCAAACTCCAGACCGGAGACCCGGGAGCCCCGTGGCTACGAGGCAGATGTGCTGTCGGCATGAAAATAACAGCAAATACCAGCTATCTGTCTAGTAATAATTGTTACATAACCAACGCCTGTATGGATCTTGACAAGGTAGCTGAGATCTGGTTTTAACATGCTCATGTTGGTCTCCGCAACAGAAAGGCATGTCACAGTCCATCAACTGACCCCCGAGTGCTGTGACAGGTCACTGAGGAGCCGCTGTTCGCGTACACTATTATGGGCTAATCACACCCGACCCCACCCTATCCGGTTTGACTTGCGGACCGGCAAGTGCGCTATGCATATAGCAGCTCCGACGAGCCTCATGCATAATGGAGCAGAGTTTATGCAGGCTCGGTTTAGAGGGTGCTATGCGAATGTGCTCGAAATGCATGCGTATATAGCCTGTATGATTAATTGAGTAGGTTTAGCAGCGTGCGAGCAAATTAGAACGGAGGGAGACACTGCTGACGTCGTTTTGTCGACATCTCCTTACTCGAGCGTCAAATCTCTCTGGCACAGTCCTGACACACTGTGCGACAGTGTCATTTTCTGAAGTTGGCAAAGTCCAAATGATTTGAACTGAATCCACCTTCAGTTTGTTAGCCGTTTGGTGGTCTGCAAGGTCCCTGAAGCAATATTAAAAGTGCTTTTTCTCTTGACAGCATTTAGTGTTGCAACGATGTGAAAGCTTTGCACCTTCTAAAGAGTCTCACAGAGAGAATGTTTAACGTGAGCAGAGGAGAAATCAACAAAATATTGTGCAGGACGTTGCTCAGTGGATAGTAATGTTTTGACACACCATCCGCAATACGGAATCCTGGATAACACCTCCAAGCGTGCAGCTAGTAAGCCAAATGTTTGCCAGCCCAATTGTTGTTGTTTTTTTTTTTTTTTTTTTACATCCAACCTCACTGTTTGCCTGCTATGCATATTACATTAACATCATTCATGCATGTTCTTTTAATCACATCATGCAAAATGCATGATTATAGAGATGAAGCAGGTCTTGTGTCTGGCTATAAGCAATTAAGGATTCTCTGATTTTCAGACCCCTGTCGTGCTTAAAAGGTTGATTGCAATCATTTGTTTTTTTTAAGTTGGAATAAACTACAACTGGGAGTGTCCATAAAGAGCTTTTGCAAGCATACGCCTTTTGAAGAACTGTTCACGATCTGTCGAACTCAGCGCCGCATGCTCGGGGAGGACACTGTCACGTTGGTAAAGTGGTGTCAGTGTCAAAAGTTTTGTAGCATTTCTACATTGGCACCGGTACAATCATCTCTGTCAGTGCGTTCCAAGTATTCATTGTTTTATTGATCAGAACAGCTGAAGTTGAAATGTCAGCATCCTGTACAGCGTCCCACTTTAACGATAATGTAGACCTGTAGAAGTTTTCCGCCACCGGAAACCACAACCACATTCACGATTGTGTTAAATGAATATTTTTACAAAGCTGCGCCTTGATGTCGGGTGCGTTCCAGGTGCAAACAGATGAAAATGGATTCGGCTGGTGGGTGCACAGAAAAACTCCTTTTGTGTCGGTGTCTTTGAAGATCAACATTCCTTTTCCGTAACCGTGATCAAACAAAGCAGAGACATTGACGCTTCTCCACGCAGACGTGATGAACCCAAATGTAATACTCATGGTGATCCATTCACAGTTCTTTTTCTGCACTAGTCGAGCGGCGCAGGCTTTACACCTTTCAAGGCTGACCCTCCCTTCCTTTTCGTCAGCTCCCGAGGAGCACTAAAGGAGACAGAGGTAGAAGGAAGGCGTGGCAGGATTGCACCTGGTTTGATTCCGCTTCATCCCCTTTGCATCTTTAATGTCTCACAGGCAGGCCCCTGAGCGCCCACTCCTGTCATTGACCACGCCCTTGCTCTCAGCCCTGCCTGCCGTGGGCTGGTGCAGAATGGCAGGCATGCCGTCCTGAGCGCGCAGGGTGAAATGAGAGTCAGTCGGAGTATGTGTCCCCCAGGATGGATTTTGCTTGTGCGCTTGGTGGGATTTTGAAGGAGCACACACCGGTGTATGTCAGTGGTATGAAGTGCAGCCTGGAGAGAGAACAAGCTCCCTCTCCTTCATAATTAATGCCACCCTTCCGCCGTTACGTTTTTATTACCAACACGATGTCCTTGATTCTTGAGGGTCTTTCTGGAATCGTCAATGTGATGAAAAATCCCCCGCTCGAGTGGCAATTTAAGACCTGGAAATGATTAGTTTACAATGACTACAGCTTTGTTGTTGGCTTCTTGTCATCTCCGTGTCTGCGGCGGAAACCACCAGGCTGTGGATGCATGATTCTATATTTAGACGCCTGTGATTCAGATGATACTTTGCTCACGTTTTTAACTCAACCCCTCCCAGCACGTAATTGAGTTCTTGCATTCTTGAGCAATTTAATAGTCAGCTTTCAGTTGAGTAAAACAACATCTGTGATATTATTGTGGTTGTAGTTGTGATGCAGAAGTGCAGTGCGTCATACGAAGTCATTATTATTCCTGTTACCTTATTTAGCCACCTAAGTGGGACAGCTTTGCTCAGACTCCGTTTGTAGACATGAGTAGTTTTGCTCTTCTTGCCCTCCTGAACAACATCGTCTTATTATCCCGGGATGCTTTATGAGCAGTCTACTCGTCGACCCTGATTGATTGCAAGTGGAAGTATTTGTGATGGTTGTACGCATCTCAGCCAGTAAGACGTCTTACTTGCAGCAGCCATGTGTCTTCTAAAACATCATAGGTGGTTTCCCCTTCTTGAAAATGAATATAATTTAGGCCTCCCGCTCCGTAATCTCCACTCATTCATCCACTCATATTTTCCATGCTGGTTGAGCCCATTGATATGGAAATAAGATATCGATGGTAATATCAACCCATCAAGTCATTAAGCCCTTGGGGATTCATTTACATTTTGTTGTCAAAACCAAATTCTGCGTTTTGCATATGACTGCGCTCATTCTTGGGAAGTCAGTTTGCATTTGAAACATTCTTTCAAAGGGTTCCTTTTTGTTGAAGAGATGGACATTTTCTTTCTGGGACTAAAAAATGGCCAATGGAAGAGCGCGACTGTGATGGCGGGAGGGTTAAAAAGTCGAGAAGTTGGGCAGAAGAGCCTTTGTGCATCCGCACGACGGCAGCGCCCACTGTGGAACCGACACACACACACGCACACATGCACACGCACACATGCACACGCGCAGGCTAATCCTGTTTGTGCGTGTCATTACTTGATGTTTATTGATTTGATTTCTGCTGATTACATCCAGCTAAGTCTGGAAGTACATTGGCCTTTAACCAGAAGTTCACAGCCTATTATAGAAAGAAGCTTTAGCCTCACTTGTCTTTAAAGTGGCAGAGGCCACTCACACAAGAGTCTGTGTCATGCCCAAGTACGCTTGACACAAAAAGTTCGGATTGCTTGAATAGTGTGAGCCGTGCCGTGGATGGACGTTGTCTGGAATTTGTTTTGTGGTTCGTGATTATTCTGCCATCTGCTGTTTTGGCATTCTTCTTGACAGCTCGCAAAATGCATGTTAAGGTGGACTAAGATTTCTTTCAGACCAAGTCGATCGCAAAAGATGGTCGAATGAAAAAGTTTTGCCGGCACCATTGTACGCCATCCACTAAGACATTTCCAGGTCACATAAGACCAGTTTCTCTTAGCCCTTTATGACCTTTTCACAGTCTATTAGCGCCCCCTCTTGGTGGAACGTTGACGATGGATTACTTGATTTATTCAATGGGAGAGTCATTATAATGTTCCTTTCAGAATTTTTTTATTGCCATTGATGTCAACACTTTTATTCTTTACCTTCATGCCACCCTCTTCTTGCAACAGCTTTGACCTTGCCACACGTCAGCTTCTCAACGTCCCCTTAATCAAAGGTGTCTTAACTTTCTTTGCCTGCAGTTTCTGGCAAAAACCTTGATCTCCATCCCGTGCGTAGCCTTGACCTCCTTCCCGGTCAAGACTCATGTTGTCTTTCAGCGCACATCAGTCCAATCCCCTCCAATCAGAATGCCATTCGTCCTCTCCAGGCAGTCTGGAATGCAAATTCCAGACTTTCTTGACAGCGTGGGTGAGTAAATATTAACTGGATGCCAGATTCGTCCTCCGCATTGACCCCGTGATTATGGACAAAAGGAGCAGATGTGTCGAAAGGCCTGCTTTGCTGACATTTTCTGTAACCTATTTTGAATGTAGCTGCAGCTCCTCCCGATTTGAATCACAGTGTAGCGCTGGAGGCTTTTGAATTTGTGAGTTTGTTTTCCATCCGATGCGCACGGGAGATATTGCTCGTATGTAATGTCGTGACGCTGTCATGCACCAGTCCTCAGGCACTTCCACACCCACGGTTAAGGAAAGGCTGCATATCGCAGGGGTCTTGATTTGTTTTATACAGTTTGATTATACTCCGATTCGGACTTTAATTGCACATGAGTGAAGTGAGATGAATGCAGAATTGGCTGATGAACCCTAAAAAGGGTTAGATAATAAATAATTAGTACTGTGGACTTGTAGGTCTAAATGCAAAGTAATGTTTTTGTTTTTTTAAGTTTTTTAAGTTAAATGATAGATGACAACCTTTATAGGAATGCCCATAAACATGGATATACTGGCACCTATATTCGGGCATGAAAATCATTTGGGAGGGGTGGCCGTTGGGGAATCAGCATGCAGACATACGGCAAAATGTATTCGTCGACGGGGCAAGGGGTGCGTTTGGGAACATGCCCTGATGCGTCACAATTTCACCTGGTACTAGATCAGGAATCTCGCCAAATTCTCTATTGCCACTATGCCCCTGCCCATAACTATGTGTTTTAATCACACGACGATAACAAGCAGCCTAAGCCAGCTACGAGGGAGCAGAGCAACATGAGCGTCATGATGGGGTCTTGTTTATGACTGCCTGTCAGCCGTATGCTCTCTATGCTTGCCAGTTTTACGGCTGCCATGTCAATTATGCAGATTTATTGCTCACACTATGTAGCATTTATCCTTTTTATACCTGTTACTTATTACAACCTTTAGAGTGAGGGCCATGAAGTTGAATCGTGATGTCGTGTTGATGATGATTATATGTGTCGTCTTTTGGAGAAATAATCCAAATGATTATTTTGGGTACTTCAGTCCATTGATGTCATAAAGACATCAAATGACACAGCGAAAATGACCTTTAACCAACTTTGGTTCTGTTGACTATATATGGAAATGCGTTGCGCTTCCTGTACAGTAGGTGGCGGTATGCGCCAAAGAGCTGTCATCTGCCAATGAACCAAAAAGAAGAAATCGAAGACGATGACGAGCACTTATAGAGTTTATAGAGTGCACTAAGATTTGATTTTATCCTTGGCCATAAGGCGCAACTGTGAATTCTGGTTAAGGTAAGCCATTTTAAAATTTAAATGAAAAAAAAAATGACGGACTGACGATGACGGACGGCTACCCAGGTCACTGATGGATGACAAATGACGGACCACTAAAATTTTGTAAATTGCCCACCTCTTTTTACTCCACATAATTAGAACGAGGTTTCAATGAGACATCCTAACAAGCGCACTGAGTAAACCAGTGCAGAACCGAGACACAATCTCACAGACCCTGCCAATTTCAAGATCAGCTTACACCTCACCCTCATGTCTTATTTAGTGAAATCAAGAGAACTCCTCACAGAAAACAAGTCAGACTATCTTATTTATATGCACACCATAGTGTGAAAGTAAATGCATGTTCTCGGATGACTTTCATGTCAAGTTTCTGCTCCGACTGCGGTTGTCTCCATGGAAAGCTTGTTTGGAACTGGGAAAAAAAAAAAAGAAAAAAAATCCACAGCTAGCGTGGGCACCGTACTGCCACATTTTGTGTACTTCCAAACATTTTAGCACTGTTGCACACATTAGACAGTATCCAGTGTTTTTCCAAAGACAATTTCATGTTTCGAAATAGAGTATGTGATATTTTAAAAGCAACACATTCGAGCAATTGTTTATGTGTATGCGTAACATTTTTGGGCAGCTTGTCCCTGTGGACATGCGCCTCCTGAGCGCATATCACAACAGCAGCATCCTGGAACTGCGGTGGGAACAATCTTATGTGTTAAGGCCACAGCCCTCATTAAAAGAGATGAGCGGCTTGCGTTGTGCTGTACTGCCTGGAGAAATGGCGCACGGGTGCAAATATTGATTCTGTTTATTGTCTCCCTGTGGGATGCATGTTGGAGATCCACGTGGTTAAATATTTACACTGATTAATGATCGAAGCAGGAAGTCGATATAAAATGGAAAAACCATTATAGTCATTCTTATCAGTGGGAAAAAAAAAAAAAGCAAATGTAATAGAGACTTTACAATGGGACGTAGCCTGTATTGTTTCACTTGCATTTCTTGACATCTGTGAATAATTAACAGTTGAAACATTGTTTTCCAGTAGTTGAATAATTCCTGGCAATGTTGTAACAGTGTAACATTCTTAAACAAAAATGAATTAATTCATATTCCATATGTACGATATGAATCAGATTGCCATGTTTAGACAAGTGGGGCTGCATAAAATTGTCGTGATTCTGTTTGGGACCAACAGGTGGCACTGTAAGGCTCTCCCTGTAGCTGCACACCTGTTGGTCGTTATGTAATTATCTCTCCCGGCACAACCACTCGGTGTCGGGTCATTGTTTGTTTGCTTCAGTCATGGTTTTGGTTTGCTACTTTAGATCCTTTTTGTTTTCCGGACTTTGTTTGTTTAGGATTTAGTTTTCTGTGTTTTTATTAATGCAATTCTTCAAGTACAACCTGCTCCTCCCTCCTGCCTGCTTTTTGGGGTCCTCCCACCACCACGCATGCAACGTGACAAAAATATATTCTTGTAAAGAAAATGTTTGGGTTGACTTTCGCTTGAAGAACAATAAATAAGCCTCAAATGGAGCGTGTTCGCACCACCAAACTGAACGTGTTTGACAGACCTCAATTGTAGCGGGGCAGACTGTAGGCAGGTGTCTCTCACACTAAGACAATGTGTTTTCCCACCTTCTCATATTTAAATAAAATTGAGACAAGAGGGAGGTCTGAAATTAATATGAATAAAATGAATGATTTGGAATCTTAACTCTCTTTGTCAGTACGGCTCCCTTCCATCTCTTCTGCGCTAACACGAGAGTTCCCTTTTTTAAGTGGCAGTATCCTGGCCCATTTGCTTCTCTGGAAACTGCTGTATTGATTAAGTTAAACGTTTAACAGCAACTTCAGGCAGTTAGTGCTGTGTCTCTTAAAAATGAACATATAACATTTTCTGACTCTCGTACACGGGTGTCAAACTCATTTTTGTTGTGGGCCACTTTGGAGTTACATCTTCCCTCGGAGGGCCGTGATGAATAAATGTTTACATCATCATCTCATTGTATTAGTACTTGTACACATCAAATTGATGGATTACTAGTTTTGTAATCACGCAAGTCAACTATCTGTTTGTTAAATTAGGTTTAAAGTTTCTTTTTTTCAAGACATTGGTCTCGTTTAGTGAAGAGAAAAACTCTTACTGAGCTGACAATTTCGGATGTCACTTCAGCCTTTGTCGAACCCGTCACTGCTTCCTTGTGACGCATCTTAAAAACAGACATTTGTTTGTTGTTTGTTCAATTATTGGTCAAGTGAGTTTAAACAGGGTAACAAAATGATTGCAACATTTCAACGCTATTTATGACACAATCACAATTTGACATTTCAGTACAGACTTTAGCAATGGAAGTTGACACGTGAATTGCTTTTGCGGGCCACGTAAAATGATGTGGTGGGCCGGATCTGGCCCCCGGGCCGTGACTTTGACACCGGTGCTCTAGTGTATATGGTGTCTGCGGCTCATATATGCCTATGCGGTAACCAAGACATCATTTATGATGTGATCTTCCGCTGTTATGAGCTGTTATACTTATTACAAGACTAAACCTTTTTCGTTTTTTTTTTTTTACGACAGTGTTTTGATTACAGCCGGGAAAGCATCAACATATATTTTGGCTTTCACTTAAAAAGCTGCTCTACAAAATGAAAACAATTAAGAAAAAGGTACCGGTACAATAATCAGTAATGCCAGCTCCATGGAAGTTTTCAATTAAGAATAAAGAATATGTTACATGGAAGTTTATATTTAAAAAAAAAAAACACAGTAATAACCTGAAAATGTTCAAAAAGAAATGCTAGTGGACTAGGGGACTTCAATTTAGTTTCAAATAAAACCAATCATACATTTAATGAAAATTTAGTCTCATGCATGTGAGTGACTGTAAGGCTATGAGAGGCCACACACCTTGCGCACGCTCTTCATTCCTCAATCGCTTTTCAAAAAATGCCTTTTTTTTTCATATTTCATGGGTGACAAGTCGTCACTGTGCTTTTTGGTGACATGACGTATGGCACATCAAACATGGACCAGAGGTAGCAAAGTGAAGGGTTGCGTCATGAGGCGCAAAACAAAATTATAGACAAGCTTGTTGAAGGTAAAGGTTATACTTTTGTCAGATTCAAATTTCTTTGACCACTGTGGGGGTTTTCTTGCAACAATTTTTGTTTGTAATTAGTCTGCAATATATCCCCTTTGATGAACAGGGCGTCACTGTATTTTGAACTGAAATAAATAATTTGTCAATGTCCAGAAGTACAGGAGGTGGATGTGTCAAATATTGCTGTGAGTTTGGTGCCCGCCCTGGTGCGAGCTCGCCGTCTGCCTCGCTGTTGACGCAAGTCTCACATCTCACCTGCTCGGGAAGCCGCTAAAGTCATGGTGGAGAGATAACGGGTGTTGATTAAAAGACTGCGGGACTGAAGTGTCAGGTCTTTTCACATTCCCTACATTCTCTTGGCAAATGCATTTTAGGATCAAATGAAGCGTGCTAAAATCGTAGGCGTGTGTGGACACAAATGCATGTGAATGGGGATCCAAGATGTGTGACCGGCGTGTGCGTCTGTATCGCCGCTGATCTTATTTGTCATATTATCCCCGCGTAAGAAATAAAACAAGGCACGGAAATGCTTGGGAGCTACTCCATTAGATTAGCCTGGCAAATTGATTGTAAGCGTGTAGTCGTTTCCATCGGAAAGTGGCACTGATTGCAGAGGTGGGTGAAAGGCGCTGCGTCTTAATTTGATCATGCCGTCGCTAATGCCGTGTGCATTACGGCGGACGCGGATGAATGTGGCCATCGGCTGATCAGGAATGCCGCGGCGGAGGAAGTTGGGGATTGCACTTAGAAGGGTGATCAATAAAAGTTAAAGAGTGACAGAGACACTATCCATTCCCGAGCACCTCCCACGGTGAAGTCCTTGTGTGTGTGTGTGTGTGTGTGTGTGTGTGTGTGTGTGTGTGTGTGTGTGTGTGTGTTTTTTACAGCTTTAAAGCAGGTTGAACAAAAACATCCTTTGTGTCACACTAAACATACTCAGGGTGCGGTAATGATATTTGTCGTGGTTGAAGGAGCTAAATTGTCCCCCGTCTTCTGCCATCCTTTTTCTCTTGCGCTTATTATCCTCCAAAGGGTTAAGGAGGAGCTGGAGCGATCCCAACGGACTTCGGGCGTGCACCCCGGACAGGTCGCTAGCCATTTGTAGATTTGTTGTCATTCTGTTCGAATGAATTATTTACAGTGGAACCTCTAATGTTCAACAATACTTTCTGAACTGTATTTTTAAATTTACAATTTTTTTTTCCAATTAGAAATCATTGAAATTGAAGTAATCCCTTTCAGGGTCAAACAGACGATCATAAAGACAAACAATTTCTGCTGCCATACCCACCGTTATAGTTATATTACTGTTGACGTCAGGACTATAAACAGGGCTAACTTTGTTCTTTTATCAATCCCCATTTACTGTTGTCTTAGCCTTATTAGTGGTGGCAAACATACGGCCCGCGGACCGGAACCGGCCCCCAAGGAGGTACGATTAGACCTGCAGGATAATTTAAAAGTGAAAAAAATGCATTCAAGACACGGAATGAATATTTGTAATAAAATGCAATTCATGGATTATCCGCTAGGGGACACACTGTTTTGATCAGAGTAGAAAACAGCAGTCTCAGTCTGTCACTGAGACAGACCCAACACAGCAACACAACAATTCGTATAATGCTAATGGTCTGGCCCACTTGACATACCGAGTCCGTATGTGGCCCACAATGTGAAATGAGTTTGACACGCCTGGCCTTCTTATTCCGTGCAGCCAGGCCAAAGATGTGTACTGCAAACCTACGTTGCAATCTGTGGATATTTGTTTTACGGTAAAATGCAGACCCCAAAGCAACACAGTCCAGCAGGAGCGATTTAACACAGCTTTTATTCAAAACCCAAACATCACTATTTGGTCAACATAAATGATCATAACTAAAATAGACGCTGAGAAATGGTAAGCGCGGAACTCGATATTCAAACTCGGGAGATGATAAAATAGCAACTGTGCAACAAGATGCGAAACAGAACTGATCGACCCTATCTACTCTGCACAAGCGAAGAGAGGCTCAGAAGGGGAAATAACTAAAGCTAAACTGCACAAGTGCAGCAAATTGAAAACTGATTGAAAAAAAAAAAGACAAAGTACTTACAGCTACCGATACAAGGAAGGTAAGAAATGCATGCAGTTGCTCAGCTTCCCTGGTGCTTAAAAGCCTAGAGGATTGCAATGCAGCTCAGACATGTGCCAGAGGCTGCGCCCATCCTCGGCAACCCTGGAAAAAAAAAAAACAACAAAAAAAAAAAACTTTGCTAAGCACAACACCAGACAGGAACATAACAATAGCGTCACCTTTCTGAGGCGGCATCACAAAACACACCTGTGTGAGTTAATCCTTTTGATGGTCACGAAGCCAAAGTCCTATGAGGTGCGCGGAAGAAGTCTTTGCGCAACCTTGAGAGTCATATTCTTCAGGGAAATTCCAGTTGCACTTTGAACTCTACCACCTCATGACCTCTTTCATTGAAACTTCACCACAAATTCAATGGCCGAGCAAAAGGAAGGATCTAGTGAATACTATGATAATACAGGAGTCCGGTCAGCCCGCTGTCCTTTTCCACCTTGCCTTGTCACATTCGCTTCGGAAGCCAAATGTCACATTAGCATGTCTAAGACCGAAGTCTATGTCCTATTGAGAGGATGCTGCTGCAGCTTCCTCTTCAATGTTCATGTATTCTGTACCATTGCAATGAGAGTGGAAGAAATGAGAGTAGCAGATAGCTTCGTGTATCATGCAGATGCAGAGTTTAGGCTAAAAAAAAAAAAAAAATGGCACTCTAAATCCAGTCCTTATTGTCTTTAAAAGGACAAAAAATACCTTCATGTGCCACTCACCGTGGACTTCCTTTGTCTTTAACGCATCTTGCCCGAGCCTCCTCATAAATGACAACTGACAGGAGGCGGCAAGCGGGGCTGTTGCGTATATTAATGCCATTCGGGAAGCCGTCACTCAGGGGAGCAAGGCGGCGCAATGCCCAGTGTGAGAATCCCACAAACATCTTCTCGCCGTTGAGCGCTGTGGCGAGCAGGCCGTGATGGGACGCATTCGAGTGCAATGAAGGGGAGCAAATTCGCATGAGGAGTGGAGAGTTCATGTTGTCATGTGGACCACTAGACGGCCTCCTCCTCTTTTCTGCTTTGCCGGACTGTCTATATGGACTCTTCTGAGCCCAACTAATTGGAGGAAACAGTGCATGTTGTTGAATGACATGGAATCAGTCCATCTAATGGCGCCGTGTGAGTGGCTGCCTTTCCAGCAGCTCCTATATTTTGTTGTTCTACTTCTTCCTTTCATAACTTTGCTGCTGTGAAATGGGAATTTCTCCATTGCGAGACTAATAAAGGTTTTCTTATCTTATCTTATCTTATCTTATCTTATCTTATCTTATCTTGACCATGTACACTAGAAAGGCACAGTTTGATGAAATAAGATAAGATAAGATAAGATAAGATAAGAAAACCTTTATTAGTCTCACAATGGAGAAATTCCCAATTCACAGCAGCAAAGTTATAAAAGGAAGAAGAACAACAACAAAATATAGGAGCTGCTGGAAAGGCAGCCATGCTGTTTAGTGAGCGATGGCAACTCTTCTAATTTTTCAGTGATCATGCTGAGTCTTAATTGGCACTTAGTTGACCATCTAGTTTATTGTTATGGTTTGGAAACTGGATTTTGGAAATGGAAGCTTGGTATGATGCTGCTTTTTGTGGGGGCAGTTTTGAATGCTTCATTGCTTCATTTGCCAGCCTGTTGCTAGGCATGAGAATCACCTGTAGCGGTAAACTTGGATGTCATGTTCGTAGGACTGCTGATATTGGCACATTTTCTTGGAAGTTGTATGCTCCTCTTGTCTCGTCCTTTGACTTTTTCGCCTTTTGAACCGAGCTACCCAAAGACGTTAGTTCTGTACTCCCATTTTGCTAGCTTGCGGGTTTACTTTTTTTACTATGCATACGTGACCGAGCAATAAGGTTTGATGTTTTTTTTTTTTTAAGACTCACAATCAAATATTTTTTGTCTTTTTGCGCAATGCCAAACTGTGTTGCGTATTCTAATGGTTGGGCACTCCTGATGGGAAAACTATCGAATAAATTTACAATTGGCCATTAACTACGCGGAAGGATTTTATTTTTTATTTTTTTTACCGTTATCGGTTCCATTGTCAGGTTATGTTGTTCTGCCTTAGTCGAAATGTATGTCCTTACTCTTGTTACGTCTGTAAAGGTATTTTATATAAAGCTCTTGTATCGGATCTTATTGGATTGTACATAAGTAGCTAATGAATTTTCTGATAAATGTATGTCAGTGATTATACCAGAACATTCCTTGAATTCTATGTTTAATCGTCGAGGTCCTTTTTTTCTGCACACTCCTGCTAATTGAAGCAAATGCTCTATAAATACTTTTTTTTTGGATGGTTTTTGTTTGTTTTTTTTTCCTTGACGCCTCCACTTGTGCAGTTGAAATTTGCAATTGGCATTCGGAAGGGCCTGTCACTTTGTAAGGCGCGTGCATGCGCGGGTATGGACGGGCATGTGATACGGCTCGTCGCTGCAACTTGACTTTTAATCAGGCGGCGCGGGGGGGGGGGGGGGTGGCAGTACGCTTCTGTCTTTGAACACGCGGCAATCTGCTGCACTTTCATTCACGGGCCTCCTCTCACCAGCACAAGATCAGCTCTGAGGAATGCTTTCATATGGAGCCTCATTCCCCCCACGAGACTCGTTGGCAGCTGATTTTTCTCCATATCTTCCCATCTGGGGAACTTTTTCATATTGGGCTGAAAATGAAGATAAATAGTTGCGCTAGTTTTCATGTGGCAAACGAGGGACAAATTAACATTTTCTTTCCTCAGCTCATTGATTTGCATACGCTGTATAAGTTCCTCTGCCCATGAGTGGCTGAGCTGTCTGCTCGTTTGGAAATGACAGCATTCAAATGAGCGCGTTTGTGTTTTGTAAGTGTTCCCAGACACAAGTCACACCTGTGTCTTATGGTGAAATGTAGCTTCCAAAAAGTTGTTTCTAAAATGTTATTTTACTACATTCAGTGAGATTCAGTTGACTCTGCAGCATAATTGAAATATGTTGGGAATCATCACCAACCCAATTCGAAGAGTTTGTCCTTTACTATATGGCGAATTAGTCAATTAAAAAAAATATATATATATATATTTGTTTTCAAATGCCTCAAGGGTTTTGTTTTTTTTTTTGTCTCCAGCTTAACTGCGTTTTGCATTCAATGAAGCTTGTGAATCATCTCGCTAAGATATTTATGATTCTGTCACAAATCCAATTAACAGGATGATGTTAACCAGGGGGCATTCGCTTTTTTTCCTTTTTTTTCTCTTTTTTTTTTTTTGAGGAGACTTGCATTGAAAGACCAATCATCTCCCTGCAAGTTGGTTGAACGGATGTAATTATGGTTGCAGATATTTATAGAATCTATACACACACAAAATGGGATCGGCTTTTTTTTTTTTTTGCCTAAGGGGAAACCAAGAGACTGCGACAATCAAGTGAGATGAACCGACAGAAGCATGGAGCAACCAACTTTTTTCTTTTCCACTTATTGCACGTCACTCCTATCGAAATCTCCTTGCCTCGGCTTCCTCTGTGGCCAAGTGGGTAATTGCACATCCAAATTAGATTATTATGCCATTATGCTAATAAAATACTGCCAATGTGTCTGGTATGCTTGCATGCATGCCTACTTATCAATGATTTGCCAGGTGGATTGTTGAGACCCCGTGAAACACTGAGGTCTACAAACGTCCTTGAGCTCAAGTCAACATTTACTTCTTTCATTCTTCATCCATTATTGTGTTTCCCACGCACTGCATGCACGCTAAGTAATTTGGCTAAACTGAACTCTGTTAGCAGAAGGTGTTGTTAATTGTAACCATTAGGCCATTGTTAACAACATGCTGTCGGGGCTTTAATAGGTGGCCTGCGCGTTAAAGTCTGCTCTCATCATTGACTTTAAATGGAACGGAAAAAATATAGCTGGTATTAAAAATAAATAAATAAATAAAAATCAACTTGTGTGTGTGTGTGTGTGTGTGTGTGTGTGTGTGTGTGTGTGTGTGTGTGTGTGTGTGTGTGTGTGCGTGCGCGCACGCGCAGATTGGTGAAACTGTGCCAGCTTTAGGAGCCCATAATATATGAAAATAATATGTTCCAATATTGCAACGTGGACAATGAAATGTCAGGACACCAGCTGTGATGACTTCCAAATTACAATGGCATTCTCAGACAAAAAAAAAGTCATTCTGAAGATACATTTCCTCAAAATTCAGAGTTTAGGACAACGAACATCAATAAATGCACTCGGTGTCAAAGTGCAGACGGGATTCTTGTCACGTCTATGACATGCTAACAAAAAGGAAAAGACATGGCCACGAGAAACCACAAACCATAGATAAAAGAATGCATGTCTAAATGGGTGAACACTTTCTTTGGAAGCAAACAAGAAGAAAAAAAAAGAGAATGTGACTCCTGGACTTTCATCTGTTTCATGGTTTCCTGTGAATCCTGCAGAATATGTTTCTTTTTCTCCGTTTATTTTTCATTTTCATTGCTCATGACTTCTTCTCTCTTCTGCGTCAGCCTTTTAATCACAGTTCTTTGCTTCAACCACGTGTCTGTCATCTCATCCTTTAGCTCCATCTTTCCAAACAGACAGTTTGACTTTGCGTCGCGGGCACGTTAATCGCAGATTTCCGCACATTTCAAGCTTGATTGATTGGCGCCGTAAAGATCAATGAGGGACGTGGACACAAGTCTGATAATAATGATCGGGGCTTCATTATGCCTATGCAATTTCACAAAATTTGAATGCCCCTCGCCTGATGGATGAGCAAGGATTCACGTGGCAGCCAGTTCTTCACTATCACACAGCTCCTCCGGGTTTGCTGCTGCGGTGCAACGAGACTCATTATGACTTGCGTTTGAATGGGCCAGCCTTTAGAGGCCTGCATGAGGAGGAATAAAGTCAACTTTTTCCTTCTCCCAGCCACTGTCCACATCTCTTCTTAATTGTATCTCATTAGAGGAACCACACGAATACCTCACGCATTAGACTCTCAGATTAACATCTAAGTTAAAGTCGGAAATCTGTCTGCCTGTTTAAAATGAAACTCCGCTCATCTTAATGCATACGATCGACATTCTGTTGTCCTCACACCGCTTTTTGAACACTTTTGATTCACTAATTGGCTGCAAACTTCCCCACTGGTTTTCATCACAATCAGCATTGTCATTGACAGTACAAGAAGTTGAAGCGGAAAAAGGTTCCAAAAAACAAGCACACTCTTTAATAAGCAGGCTGGGTTCGGTCCACGGATTGGCAGTCAGCGAAGGCAAGGGTATCCAAAAAGGCAAGGGAGGCATCAAGGCAAGGTCGTTAATCAAACACGGACGACGCTCACTGTGAGTCAGTGGCGAGAACAAGAAATGCTGGAATGTCCCGACAAGGTATAACGAACTGGCAACGAGACAGGATGAGATAAGAGGTTAAATACATGAGGTGACCGAGGATAACAGGTGAGGTGAGGACGAGACGGGGAGAAGGGCCAGGGAACACACACACACGTACACACAAACTTGCTTGCGCACACAAACGGCAAGTTGGTTGCTGCTGTCGAGCTTGTTTTTGCTTAGTTTTAAGGAAATGTTTACCACAGACTTTTTGTGTAAGGGAACTAAAATGGCCTTCATTTTTCGACATCATGTGGAGGGACAATGTAAGTGTTTCCACATTTTGTATTTTTAAAATTTTGGGGGCTCTTAGACTTTGCATGGCTTCGACTTCCAAGTTAGATCACTTCTGGTGTCATTGTAAAAAATCCTGGTTGATCAGTCCCAGAATGTAAAATTCTAATTGTTGTTAATTACATTTTAAAAGCACAAAGATGCCAAAATGCAAGGTTGTTTTTTTTTTTGTTTTTTTTGCCAGCGCAAATTTGAGATACAAGTGCTCAATGGTGGCAGTAAATTCAAATCATCTCCACAATAAATAGCAGTTAAGCAAATAGTGAATATGTAATCCAAAATAGTTTTACACTACTTTTAATGCCACTGCAAGTTGAAGCTCACTGTCAAACTAGATGTAAAATGAAGAGAATTACACATGAGTTTTCAACAAGCAAGCTATGTTTCCTCCCCTTTCCTGCTACTTTATTGCGAACATAAATGACATTGCCATGGCCGTTGACATGCCAACACTAGCATTAATATTTAGGTTGAACAACCCTCGATGGAATCGACATTTGAATGGTAAATGGTGGAGCAAATCATGTAGGCGGAGGGAAACTGGAACGGATTCATGGCATTTCCATTCATTTCAATAGAGAGAGGTGATTTGTGATGCAAGTCTTCTGAGTTACGAGCATGGTCATGGAACAAATTTTTTAAAAATCAGACCTCAAGGCACCGCTGTATTATTATTATTATTATTATTATTATTATTATTATTATTATTATTATTATTGTTATTATTTTTTTTAACAGCTTTTGATTAGTTTTGAATAATCACAACCTGCCATGAATGGGTCTTGAATATTCTATAATGGGGTGGCTATCAAACAATATCATTACAATTGGCACCCGCAGCCAGTTAGGAGCAGCCAGCATTTCATTCCAGCTCCCAGTGGTCACAAATGATCCCTCATATTCCAGAGGCAGGTTGGCAGGCAGGTTAAGGATCACCACAGCATATCAATTTGGTATTTGTCAGTTTCCATCTTAATAGACCCATTCCTGCGTGTCAAAATGCTCCCAGGTGAAGCTCCTATGGCCCCTCACCTGCTGCCAGCTCGCCAGATCGATGGTAGAGGACCTCTGGAGGCTGCAGCCACTGCTGACACAGACATTACGCTTGCACAGTCGCTAATCAAGTCTGCATGTATTGATCGCGTGGGTGCATGGAGAGGCTGCAACAACACCCCCCGCCACCACGAAATGCCTTATTTTCTTTTTCACTCTTACAGCTCCACCGCTTTTATATAGCAAAGCAATTTTCATCCCTTAGCCCACTGTTATTCCCACCCGGAGCCATCTTTTTCCACAAAGGGGATCGACTTAGCCTGGGCTTGCTGAGGACGGGATGTCAAAAAAAATAGCTCAATTGCACGGAGAATGAAAATACTCTTTCCGGGGAAGTGTGTGACCACAAGGGACCATCCAAATTGGACACCTCTGCAGAGGTGTGTGAAACAGTGTTTTGTCTCTTTCCACATATATGAAAAGGGGGAGAGGAGGTTATGGGGTGCAAGCAGAGTGGAGTCTGTGGCCATCATGGCATGCTGGGAGTAAACAGACTCGGGTATGGGTGGAGTTCGGTTCAACTCAGGGGGGTCGTCACCAATTGTCACCACCAGCTTGAATAATAATTTTCAGCTTTCTTTGCAAGGGGGCTTGCAAAACGACGCCTTTGTTTGGTTGATGTGTGTGAGCATGAAGCCCCTTACCGTGACAATCTAAAGCTCCTTGTTGCTACCTTTTAACGGATTCGTTGTCCTGTGTCTAAGGTACCGATGCGGGATTGAAGGGTGAAGTCATCCTGAAAATTTGCTGTCTTCAGAGGTACTGTAGAATGCCACCAGTTTGTCAGTGGAGCGCAAAGATGACAAAACCCCAAAAGTCACTGCTCACGTCACTTTATGTTGTACTCAATTGTTGGTCTTATTCTCAAATCGCCACGCATCTTAATAAGCCCGATGCGAGAAACTATATCGGCTTTGTGAACAATGTCCTGCTTCAATGAGTTCTGTCTGAAAGGAACAGGCGACTAACTCCCCGGCTTTACTTTTACACTTCTGACTCACCAATTTACAGAGAAAGCCAGTGCGAAAGCGATTGGAGTGTTTCGTATGTAACCCTGCTGATTGAAGAGGCCTACATCCATCGCCAAGGGCCATGGTGTCTCCATCTTGCTGTGAGTCACATGCTAGTTGGAGGTTGCCAGTGTGACGATGAGGGCGAATGAACACTCGGTCATTCGCTCATTTTTGAAGGAATGGATAGACTCGCTCTCTCTCTCTCTCTCTCTCTCTCTCTCTCACTCTCTCTCTCTCATTCTCTCTCTCATTGAGAGAGAGAATGAGAGAGAGAGAGCTCTCTCTCATTGAGAGAGAGAATGAGAGAGAGAGCGAGAATCTGTCCCTTCAATGGGAATGCTGTTCTCTAACACAAAAACCTGTAATATCCTCTCTTGGCCTCTAGGGGGTGCGGGGTGGGAGTTGAAATAAATCATCCCATTTAATTCACTGCATTCAATTCATGAACTACCATATTTCATGACAATCAATTTAGTGATATACAACCATAAATAACTAGTAGTCCGGCAGTGGTTTTGTTCAAGCCGTGCCTTGTGCAAACTTTGAAATATATCACGAGTATCGACAAGCACATTCTGTTGAAATCAGATTTACTGCAGTCAAATGCTGTGTTCGCCTCGACGGTTTGATGTCTGATGTTGTTTTTATCAGGACTCCTTGGGCAACTCTTGTCCATTTGCGAGTGGGAGCCTCACATGTCTCCTAGCGCTAATCTCTTGGCCTTCAGCCAAAACAAGCTCATCAAGTGCAACACAGCACAGACGCCCAGACCAGGAAGCAAAACACACCCACACGCAAGAAGATATCTGAAAAAGTTTCTTGACATCTTTTTGTTTTCTCAAGGTGGGAGTCAGAGCGGTGACTTCCCATTCCTGCTGTAGAACCTGCTTTTTGTGTTGCATCGTGATGATGCAGTAAATCAAGATCCAGGGTAGTTAATGATACCACAAACGATGTTTTTTGTTCTCCTAACGGTAATTTTATTGGAGGCTGCGATGCTGTGTACTCACAGAGCAGCTGCTCCAGTTCAAAGACACTGCAAAGCCCCACGAGACCTCCGTTTTACGTGTATGTATCTATATGTGTGTGTGTCCCTCCACATATCCGCCATCACACACGTGTCCTGTTCTGTATATAAGCTCTTGAGTTGTAAAGCACAAGAGTCATGGTTTGACTGCCTCACCGCACGCGCTTTAATGCGGCGTGCATTCTCTCACCTGTGAACACCGACAATTATTTGATTCTAACAGTTACACTTTCCTGAGAGGCCGCGCCATGAGCTGTAATACGTGTATTGATTCGCTGGGAAATGAGGCTCAACGGGTCAACTGCACAATAGAGGCCCAAGAGTGAAGCTCGCTTTTGACAGGGCTGAAGCGAGACGTCGTGCCTTCCCGCCCATTAAATTATCTCACACACACGCGTTCCCGCCCATTCCCTTGCTTATCTCCACATTACGTCGATACTCGCTTTTTGATGGCCACTATCTGTCAGCCTCATGTTGTCTTTTCAATGCAAGGTGCCAATAGATAGGATTCACAAAGCCGTAATTATTGGGGGAAATGGTTTACTTGGTTCATTTAACATTCAGTCGACCGTTTAAAGTAGAAAAGGGAGCAACACAAACAAGAAAATAAAGAAAATGTAAATGCAGAGCTTAACTCATTCACTCCCAAAGACGTTTTTATACGTCTTTTCAGACTTGGTCCAGAATTGGCTGGTACTGAATGAGTTAATATAATTATTTGGATCAGCAACAAATTGTAACATCATACTGTCGGCAC
Organism: Hippocampus kuda; assembly: GCA_901007745.1. Lineage (NCBI taxonomy): Eukaryota > Metazoa > Chordata > Actinopteri > Syngnathiformes > Syngnathidae > Hippocampus > Hippocampus kuda. The sequence continues at coordinate 161,667 of CAAKHF010009410.1, forward strand.
CCATCTCCATCATTGAGGCCAATGCCACATAGGTAGTTTGATATATCAGCAATAACACAACACAAAAAGTGTGAAACTTGGAATGGGAATCAAAAGCCGGTTGTTTTTGATAACCAGTGTCTAGTCATTTGATAACTCGGAATCGTTTGTTTGCTTGCCTGACAATTCTGCTTCCGTTTCGTCTTATGTCACGACTGAGTGATGACATCAAATGCAAAAAGTGTATTTTATTTCGAAACTTTTTCAGCATGGCGCAACTGTACGATATAAAGCCGAGCTTGTATTATTTTGTTTTTTTTCGTGTTTGGGGTATTGTGTTAGCTAGCTGTCTTGCTAATTTCTTGCTCTACGATGGACATAACTGCCTTTATTTGACTTCATTCCTGTACCTTACTTTCTGGGCATGACCAATCAATCCACCCTGAATACACACAGTTACATCAGTTAAATTAAATCGATTTGTCATGGCATTAGGGTGTGACAATATATTAAACCGGTTGTACTACGAGACATCACCCAACAGCTATTAGTTCTTTTAAATATGGTTATCTGCATATTATTCGGCCAAATACCGGGATTGGTCTCAAAGCAATTCAAATTGTATCGATAATGGAATCGTAGCCAGTAAATAGTTTGAATGCAACCCAATTGATTTGTACAGAATCAATCCATGGCATGCTAGACTATTCTACACTACAAATGAGATTTCCTGACGTGTAAATCTTAATAAAATTTACTCCCAGAGTGACTGAATTAAGGCTACAAAAGAGTGTGAATTCAGTGTTAGTCAAGCATCCAAAAAAAAAAATGTCTCGAAACCATTCTCAGTCTCTCCAAAAGGTTTAAAAAGAAAAAAAAAGGGCTCTGTATCTGCAGGGAGATTGAGTCTCTTGCGCCTCAATGTCCTGCAGGGGAACAGTTAACAATCCCAGCAGCTCCCATATGGAGTCGCGGGTTAAGTGGATGCATGTTGACTTAATGACAGGCTGTCGGGAAGTAGATGACACCCAATCAGACCGTCCGCATGCAGGCGGAGACCAGAAAAAAGAGCTGGGAAGAAACGGAACATCTCACTTGTCATATAATTAAAACCTTTACGCTGCAGGCGGGCTTTGATTGCGGTAGGACAGTTAATCTATCCCCTTACTCCCTTGTGAGATGAAGTATAGATTACCGGTCAGCCAAATATGTATGTGCGCAAATGAGGCACGGTTCTTTCCTTCTTTTGTTCTGCTGCTGCAGAAAATAAGGTCGCGGTTGGAGCCTAAAGGGTTCTGCGCTAACTTTTAGGTCTCGCTAGACAGACGAGGACACTTAAAAAGTAAACGGCAAACTTTTTTTTTTTGTTTTACACCTAAGACCCCACTAGGTGACTGCCGACATATTCCAGAGTTCCAGTATTCTGAGTTGCTGAAACTCCGACTTGCCGATAAAGCGGAGGGGCAAAGTTAAGCGCAATCACATCCAAATTGTCAGCCTACAAGATTTCTTTCCAAATAACATGGCAAGGATCCCACATGCTGCGTAGCCAACGGGGTTGTTGCTATTTAAAACTTGGGAAAAAAAATGGAATACTTATACAACATTCTAATAATGACTGCATGCTGTTTGTGTTCAACGGGATTTTTCTTGTTGCTGCTCCGTTTCAATATAAAGCCTTTGTACCCTTCATTGTCAAATTGTAAAATAAGTGACACAGAGTGAAGTTACCCACCTATAAAATGCCCTATATTGAGTTGTGTTCAGATTATTTGTGTCATATCTCTCCAAATCCAACGGGAGCCTGATGAATGGTATTGCTCACACTTTTATTTCGGTTTACTTTAAAATGCCTTTTTAAGAAAAAGCTTGAGGCTCCTGCACGTGCGCGATGGCCGCAGTGCCGTCCAACCACTGCGCCGTGAGAGCTCATCACGTGTAGCGGCAGGAAATAATCTAATTTCAGAACATGTTTATTTACCACAAAATAAAAATAAAAAAATCTCGTGTTGTTCATCCAGCTATTACAGCGGCCTATGGTGAGAGGAAAAACAATTAAATGGTCTTCCACTAGCTAGCAAATGGTGCAATTAACCTGATCATCCACCTGTTGCCATTTCTACAACAGAACGAACGCTTTAACTAAGCAGGCCCGTTTTCTAATGTGAAATATGTGCCTCGTTAAAGGTTTGGAAACACCGCACTGCTGGAGAATTTGACGCCAATGCATGGATGTCAGTTGTCATATAATGGTCTGTATGCAAGCTCCTGCTGCGGAGACCACAGAAGGCACCGAGCCACCTGCCGCGTTTTCTTCCCCTCAAAGACAAGAGGAGGTGATGCTGAATCGCAGCGCTCGTAGACTGCTGCTGTGTTAATGGCTGAGATGATTTCATATTGTCGCCAATAAGAAGGAATACCTGCAGCCCCTTACTGATCCGGGGTCAACTCCTCGTACAAGGCGAGGAAATGATGATAATGAAGACGATGGTGTTTTCATAAGATTAATGTTACTGGCTGTGATGCACCGTTGCGATGGTGCACGGCTTCCTTTTTCCCTTGTTTGTGTGCGTGTAACAAATCTTCAACTGTCTTTGTCTTGATTTTTTTTTTCCCCCTTGCTCATTATAGAGGCAGGTTCAAGGAGATGGGATCTCATTTGCATAGAGTCAGCCGCAGGGCTGTTGTGTGAGCGTGAGGGAAGCCAGGTGATTCATTCTAACTCCTCCAGTCTTATTTTATAGGAGATTAAATTAAAACCAATCAGCCAGTCCAAGTCACACTGACCTCAGTGGAAAGTGCATCGTGGGACTATGGTTTAAAGCGTCCAGCATGCCTCTCTCGCTGCCCACCCTGAATAGACCAGGCGCTGGTTTTCTGCCACTCAGCCATGGCAACGCTGCACCTCAGAACATTTCGCCTAAAAACAGAGAACATTCACACAGCGAGGGGCAGGCCAGCGTGAACATAAACAGTGTTATTTTGCACAATCCAAAGGGCGTAATCAATGTGATGCATGTGGGCCAGAGTGCAGGCACAACCCACAAGGGAGATGAGATGGAGTGCTTTGGAAGCTGCCCTTATGAGACCAGAGATGAAAAATAAATAAATAAATGTTGATGCATCTGGTTTCCTTTTCACAATTGTTTCGTTATTGCTTGGAGAGGTAATCTTCTAATTTTTCTCAGTCCAACACAAAATAGTCAAGCCATCATAATGCACATAACAGCACTGACATATGCACGTATGTTTGATGGTATCTGGGGATATACTGTGATTATTATTAGCATTGCAACAATTTCCCAAAGGAATTGGGATTTTAAGCCATTTGCCAAACAATGCAAATAAATTTGTATTGATCAATTTTGATGAGACAATTTGTTGACTTGCTAACATAATAATTGCTATGCTTCCATTAAACGGTCAGAGCTAACTGCTATTCAGGGTTTAGTTTAACATGAAAATTGAATCAGTGTACATACGTGCGTTCCCACCCCCCCAAGTTTACATCATATTAATTGGCAATATTCAATACTGGGTAAAAATTCAAGGCCAAACTTTGAACTAAACGTATGTCTCTTGGTTGGTTAGCAAACAATTTACTGTTAGTGTGCTATTGCTAGCATGGATAGCAAAAGCAAGCATTGAGTTATGTGGCGCTCACTGCTCACTCTATAGAAAGGGTGTTAAACTCATTTTTGTCGCGGGCTCTTCCCTCAGAGGGCCATTACGACAGTGAAATCGAATAAATGTTTAATCATCACATCGTATGATTACTTGTACACACAAAAAAAGTCAAATTGATGGATTACTAGTTTTGAAATCACTCAACTGTTAGTTTGTTGTTTGTTCAATTATTGTCCAAGTGAGTGTAAAGAGGGTAAAAAAAAAATTAGCTAAATCTCAAAAAGTATTTATTATTTAATTTAACATTTCGGTTGAGATTTGAGCAAGGGGTATGGAAGTTGACACACATGATTAGCTTTCGCAGGCCACATAAAATGATGTGGCCGGCCAGATCTGGCCCCCGGGCCTTGAGTTTGACACCAGTGCTCTCTCGGGTACATAGGGTTCATAGTTGTGCCAGGCTTGTCGTTTTGCACAAGTCTCCGACAAAACCATTCAGCTGCAAACCAGCAGGAAAACATTTCCTCATCTAAAGCTCCCTTTTCAGCAGAGAACTCACAGCACCAAGACAAAATATGCACGGCTAATGTCCTCTGTAGAGAAAAATATGGTTGTAATATTAATAAATGCCCAACATTCTACATCCATACCACTGGCAAGTATGAATGTAGACACAGATGGGGCTCGTGCATCAAACTTTAATGAACTTATATGGGAGGACATATATTCAAGTGTGTCAAAGACCTAATGTTAATAATGTCAGCAAAGTGGGTGCATGTATCGCAATGTGATATTCCCATCTTGTCAAAAATACTTGGCCATCCGTCAAAGGCATTCAGTCAAATATAATGTGGGAAGTGTGACATGTGCTTTGAGATAAAAGGCCCTTACTGTATATCTTTTCCGCACACTTATTGTTACGACAACCATCAGGGCAAGAGCTATGGCTTTTATTGGATTCTGTGAGTCAGTTAATATTTTAGTTACTCACTTATATAGTTAGTCGGCCACTCATTTACTTGATCAGTCAGTAGGTTGCTTAGACAATAATATAGTTAATAATTCATATTGTTTGTCGTGTTTGTTATTCTGCTACGCGGGTCATCAGTCATCTTGTTTGGTTGTCAGAGAGTCAGTTGGTTAGTGAATTAGTCAGTCAGCCAGCTAGTCCACCAATTAGGTAGTAAGCAAACCAATGCTATGTGGTCACTTAGCCAGCCTCATAGTTATTCAATTAGCCAGTCAGATAGACAGACTTGGTTGGTTACTTGTTTAGATAACAAGTTACTGTACTCAGTGAGTCAGCTAGTTATCTAGTTTGCTAGTAGTCAAGTTGCTTCATCATCATTGAGTCAGTTAGGCAGCCAGTCAGCTAGTTATCCAGTTTGGTAGTAGTCAGTCGCTTCGTAGTTCATCAAGTCAGCCAGCCAGGATGTTATCCAGCTGGCTTGTCAGTCATATTGTTGGTTTGTAAAACAGTTGGTTAAATGGCAAGTCAGTGAGTAAGCTAGTTAACCATTTAGCTAGTAGTCAGTTGTCAGACCGCTGTTTAGTTCGGTTACCAAATTAGTCATTTAATTAGTCAATTAGTTGGCCAGTTGGTAAGATAATCATTGATTCACTGAGTTATTTCTCCAGTTGGTTTATCGGTCAGTTTGCTAGTCACATATGCTGTTAGTTAGATCAATTCGTTTTTTTTTTCAGTTAGCCAATCAGTCAGTCTATTGTTATTCATTGTTAGCTCAAAGCCAGTCAGAAAGTCAGTTATAGTTTGCAATGGTGTCAGTCTGTCAGTTGTTCAGTACAGTAAGTCAGACAGATGGTTTGTAGTCAGTGAGGCAGTTAGTGAACAGTTAAATCATCATTCAGCTAGCTTATTAGTGAGTTAGTGTACTCCACAATGTGCCACTGTTTTGTTTTTTTTTTTTTGTTGTTGTTGTTGTTTTTTTTTTTAGTGTTACTCATGTATTTTGTACTTTTCTCAATAGTTCCGCCTTGGGTGAACTGCCCTTTACTGGATGCTCTTCTGGTTGTAATCTAATCTTCCACTTTGCCTTCTTCTCTGTGTGTCTTGCATTTTGACAGGAGAGGAAGCTGTCGGCCTTCCCATACATTGAGATTTGTCACTCGCTTGTCACCAATTATATGGTACCACTGTCCCGCCAGACTGATTTCTTTGTTCCCGAGATGAGGGATGAGGCCAAAACTGATGTGAAAGAGGAGGACTCTGATGAAGACCGAGGAACTGACATTACAGGTAATATTTTACACACAGCAGACAAGTCAAGTGTATAGTCTTCGTCATTCCGCATGTGGAGAGAAGCATTGTTTTATTGAGAGGTCATACATCTGATTGCTGGTGACAGCGGTTGCTGGTTCTGCCCTGCCGATGAAGACAGCTTGCGTCACGTTGCAACAACACATTAAACACGTTTGACACCATAATCACAGAAGACATGGAGATAAATGAGAGTTGGTAATTGTTCTGTCATGCCAAGTACGTGTGATGGAACGCAATGTGATATTGGCAACTCTTACGCATCCATGCCTGGATTAACTGTCAACAAGTACAAATGACTAAATGAAGGAATGATGGACGGAACAGCTCTCTGGCCTCCTCATTTTTCAAAATAACTTCTGAGTGAATGCACAGATCATGGCAGGTTTATATTCTACATGTGTTTGGTTCCTATGTCATTTGAGCAAATTAGAAAGTGTGAAAACCCGAGATCAGTGTTTCTCATCTTTTATTGAGCCAAGCAAGGCACATATATTATGGAAAAATCTCATGGCACACTAATAATGCTGATCTTGAGTCATTTTAGTCACAAAGTTACTTATTGTAAAATATGGGCCTGTTTAGTTGAACAACAAACTTGTATTCAGTTCCATAGAATTTAGTTCATTGTAACCTACTGCCATCTAGTGGAAGATCTTTTTTGTTCTTCCTGTCAATATATGACGCTGGCATAGATAAATGAGCAAGGTTAGTGCGTCAACCTCACAATGCAGAGGTACCCTCCCTGTGTGGAGTTTGCATGTTCTCCCCAGGCATGCATGGGTTTTCTCCGGGTACTCAGTTTCCTCCCACTTTCCAAAAACATGCATGGCAGGTTAACACTTTAAATTGTCCCTAGGTGTGACCGTGAGCGTGAATGGTTGTTTGTCTCTGTGTGCCCTGCGATTGGCTGGCAACCAATTCAGGGTGTCCCCTGCCTACTGCCCGAAGACAGCTGGGATAGGCTCCAGCACCCCCCGCGACCCTAATGAGGATGAAGCGGTTCGGAAGATGAAGAATTTAGTTCATTGTAACCTACTGCCATCTAGTGGAAGATCTTTTTTGTTCTTCCTGTCAATATATGACGCTGGCATAGATAAATGAGCAAGGTTAGTGCGTCAACCTCACAATGCAGAGGTACCCTCCCTGTGTGGAGTTTGCATGTTCTCCCCAGGCATGCATGGGTTTTCTCCGGGTACTCAGTTTCCTCCCACTTTCCAAAAACATGCATGGCAGGCTGATTGAACACTCAAAAGTGTCCCTAAGTGTGTGTGAGTGTGAGCACGGATGGTTGTTCATCTCTGTGTGCCCTGTGATTGGCTGGCAACCGATTCAGGGTGTCCCCTGCCTACTGCCCGCAAGACGGCTGGGATAGGCTCTAGCACCCCCCCGCGACCTTTGTGAGGATAAAGCGGATCGGAAAATGGATGGATGGACATATAGTAACCCACTTTACAAGAGTGACGCATTACAACTTTGAAATACACATTATGTATAAAATACACTATGTGGACATACTGTAGTTACCCCAGTCTAGTAAATATACAAAAAAGTAAAGTTAGAAGAAAATAGGGAGTGGGTCGCCCCACTTGCAGCTACAATGTGTATCGACCTAAGTGGTCTAGCTCAGGTCCCGATTGACGAATAATTGATGTCGCAATACCCTTTGCTTCACATTGAAACTGTTGATTTAGTTTGTTGTCTGAAACAAAGTTGAAGTTTGTTGCCTTTGATAGAACAGGGTAGTAGGCAAAGACGTAAATACTCAAAACAGGTTGCAATCATTTGTTATTTATACCGTGATTTTAAGATAAGATAAGAAAACCTTTATTAGTCTCGCAATGGAGAAATTCCCTATTCACAGCAGCAATGTTTTAGTGGTTATAAGTGTGGTTTTAGGATGTCTTCCACTAGTTTGAACATTATATTCCTATGTTCCTTATTGCTACACCAAAAATAGTCCTCCAACCATATGGAGTTCTTTTTTTCCTCTCACTGGGCTCTTAAAGGAATATTCCAAATGTTTTTTTTATGATTCGTTTCCGACACTTAACACCCAGAAGCCTTTTAGTGGTCACATGAGGGTGGAGAGTGAGCCTTTATATTTGCCACAAGACGCAATCTAAATGGTCATTTCAATGACACTTTTTTTTTTTTTTTTGCGGGGTTGGGGGGAGGTGAGCAATTACATCCACTTTATATTGGAACTGGTCAGTTTGTGAAAACAAGATCCTAAAGTCAGCTCGGAATACAGTGATCCCTCAACTTAAGAGTTCCCCAACTTGCAAGTTACAAGCCATCACTCATAAACGCCGGCACACGAGCGAAGTTGGAAACCAAAAAGAGAGCCACAGTCACCGACGTACGTTCAGTCATTTATTGGATGGAACAAACAGTGAAGCACTCAAATACAAAATGAGAACAGTTGCTAGAGGCTACTTGAGGCCAGGCAAGCGCTTCCTTTTGTGTTTTGTATTGGATTTCATACAGTACCCAATGCAGTAGCCATTATGTCTCCTTTCAGCATTTTGGAGAAATACAACGAGCACAATGATTCTCAATTAGAATTAAGTTGGTCAAAAAAACTAAATAAAACGATAGTGCAAGATGTGTATCACAATATTCCCAAACTGCTCTTTCCTTTCACTTCTAAACAACATCCATCCACTCTTTAGCTTTCTGTTTTCTTCTGTGAACTCTGGACTGGTCTTTTTATATTCCTACTTCGAAAAAAAAAAGTCCTCTCTTCCGGACCTTGATTCTGAGCTTTAATAACCCCGAAGGGCCCAATTTAGCAACGGAATTAGGCAAATCTCATCGATAAGACTATTCGGGGTCCAGCTGGCCTCAACTGAAGTTGCGTTTTTATGACCATGCTTGAGGGGTCGCCTCGTAGGCTGAATGAAGCACCTTCTCAGGGGGGCTATGCTCAGCCAGTTAACCATCAACAGAGCAATTATTTCCCATTAATAGCCTTGTATTGTAGAGATATCCCCATGTGGAAAGATCAGCTGCATTCATCATAAATCCAATTCACACCTTAGCGAAGAACATACGCTTCCATCGCCTCCTGTTGGGACTTGCCAGCTAATCAACTGAACATTCTCAGCCCCTCGATAAATAACACAAATGGACTTCTCATGTAAAGCACCCCATGTGATAATTGCGTTGTGATGGGACGCAGTCTGGACTTGTTTTTTTGTACTGCTTACTGTGTTCGTGACATTCATCTTGAGTGTGAGCATCACGATTAAACTATATTGGATTTATTAATTTCCAGATGTTTTTGGTTGTCTTTTTAATAGGCTATTACCATTGCCAATTCTTGTTGAAATGATTTCACATTTCAATTGAAATGTGTTTGGAAAAAAATAACGTTTAATGGTAAACATAATTTAACTTAATTGTTTTACATCTTGTTTTGATTATGACACTCATGAGCAATTTGGCACAGCAACTGAAGAGTCGGAGGTCAACATTCCGCAGAACACAATCAAACTGATCATTTCCATGCAAAGGAGATCTGGTATAGAGCAAAATTAATTGTTCCATCAATCACAATAAGTCGTCCAGGCCCTGAAGAAGCAAAGTAGCCCAAGCCCATCACACTACCACCACCATGTTTGACTGTTGGTATTATGATCTTTTTCTGAAATGCTGTTGTGTAACAGAGTCACACACCTTCCAAAAACTTCAACATTCATCTCATCTTGGGAATCATTTAGATGTGTTTTGCAAAAGTACGACAAGCATTTATTTTGGGTCACAGTAAATTCCTGATTTAACAAGAGAGGCAAGTACTTTTTCACACAGGGTCAAGTAGTTTTGAATATTTATTTACCTTAATAAATCAAAAAAAAACATTGAAAAATTGCAGTTTGTTTACTTGGGCTAGCTTTGTCAGACATGTACATTTGTTTAATGTGGCAAAATAATGCACAAAAAAAAAAAGGATTTTTTTATGGATACAAGCGGCCGAAATGAGTTTTCTCCGCAGGGTGTCCGGGCTCTCCCTTAGAGATAAGGTGAGAAGCTCGGTCATCCGGGAGGGGCTCAGAGTAGAGCCTCTTCTCCTCCACATCGAGAGGAGCCAGATGAGGTGGCTCGGGCATCTAATTAGGATGCCTCCTGGACGCCTCCCTGGTGAGGTGTTCCGGGCATGTCCGACTGGCAAGAGACCCCGAGGATGACCCAGGACACGCTGGAGAGACTATGTCACCCAGCTGGCATGGGAACGCCTCGGGATCCGCCAGGAAGAGCTCGAAGAAGTAGCTGGGGAGAGGGAAGTCTGGGCTTCCCTCCTAAAGCTGCTGCCCCCGCGACCCGACCCCGGATAAGCGGTGGAAAATGGATGGATGGATGGATGGATTTTTACATGCCGGCCAATACTTTTTCACGGCACTGTAAGATGGCGAGATGAAGAAGTCAGTGGAGGTAGTATGAAGGATGAGAGAGAGAAGATGAGCACAGGGGAGCATGTAGCTGTGAGCCCAGAAGGGAGCAGCTGGAAGTAGCGACATGGTCAAATGGCCATCATAATCCTCTGCAACATATTGCCACTCAAGCATTGGACCTGCCGCCCTATGACAACGCCACATGCAGTTGTGCACAAGAAAACACGCTCACGTCACTGACGGACATTTTCACAGTCACATGATCAGCCCGTAATACTTTCAGAGTCCGCCTGCTTCTGATCTGTGAACTCCGGCTGATGCGATTCTTCCAGACGGCGCTTGAGTGACGGCAGGCAAAGTGATGACAAGCCCAGTGAAGTGTTGCGTGGCATTGAAACTTAGTGAGAAACTAATGAGGGAAGTTAAGCTTTTGTTGCTCAGCCAAACAAAAGTAAGCGGCGCATCGCAGCCAGCTCTTACTCAGCCTGTGACTCCTCCACAAGTTTGATGCTGCAACTCCAAATTCTCAGCTTTTACCCCTCACAGTCTTATATATTACACGTGAGGCTAAGATCTCCATCATTTGAAGTCGAAACCAGAAGTTTATATAAAAAGACAAGTCTTTTTTTCTCTCGACTCATCCAGGAGGTTGCAAAAGAACCTCGGACAACATCCAAAGAACTCCAGACCTGACTGGCCTCAGTTCAGGTCAGTGTTCACAACTCTACCATAAGAAAGACACTGGTCAAAAATGACATCCGCTGCTGTCCAAAAAGAAGACAAAGGCTCATCTCACATTTGCCAAAAGACATCTTGATAATCCTCAACACTTCTGTGGATAGATGAGTCAAAAATGTAACTTTTTGGAAGATGCGCAGCCCCTTACAGCTGGTGTAGAAATGGCACAGCATTTGATTAAAAAGAACATGACGCCAACAGTGATGCGTGGTGGTGGCAGTGGGATGATCTGGGGCTTCTTTGCTCTACCTCAGGATCAAGACAGATTTCTGTGATTGATGGGGATAATGAATTCTGCTGTCTACCAGAAAATTCTAAAGGAAAAGATCCAAACACTAGTGGGCGCCCTCAAACGCAAGCACTCTTAGATCATGCAGCAGGACAACACACCACCAAGTCCACCTATGAATGGCTCCCAAAAAAAAAAAAAAAACGTTTTGGATTGGCCGAGTCAAAGTCTGGATTTGAATGCAATTGAGATGCTGTGGTGTGACCTACAACTGGCACTTCATTCTAGACAACCCTCCAATATGGCCGAGTAGACGCAATTATGCAAAGAAGGGTGGGCCAAAATTCCTCCACAGCGATGTCAACGACTCATCACCAATCATCGCAAACGCTTGATTTCGGTTATTGCTGCCAAGTGCGGCACAACCCATTCATAAGTCCAGGGAGCAATTACTTTTTCATATAGGGACAGGTCAGCTTGGATTTTTTTTTTTCTATGTGTGTTTGTGTGCCTTAATAAATTGGCATTTCGAAACTGCATTTTGTTTTTCCTTAGATTGTTTCTTTGTCTGATATTCAAATTGGTTTGATGAACTTTGTGTGTGATAAATATGCAAAGAGCACAGAAATCAGGAAGGGGGCGGGGGGGGAAATACTTTTTTCACGGCACTGTATAGCCGAGCTCCACGATTAGCATTAATGTGTACATTGGAATCGCTGCTCTTTATTAAATGGGAAAGAAACAATGGTGGGCGGTACACTGCCTACCCCCACCTCGAATGCACAGTCACCACTGTGTGTTAAGTATTTTCCTTCCTTGTAATCAACTAATCACTGCTGCCTTGCTCCCATTTCTCGTTCAGGGGCCGACTCCCACAGCGACGCCAGCTCAGGAAGCGCCGGCGTTCCCTGGGACAGCCGAGAGACGTCCCTGGCCGCGTCCACGGCCGCCTCCTTGGCCTCGTCCCTCCCTCTGAGGGACGTGGTCGAGGCGCAAGGAGATACCAAGCACAGAGACGGGAGCGAGCGAGGCTCAGACGGCTCGCTGGCTAGCGGCTCGTCCTTTGAGGAGCTCGACATGGATCACGAGGAGCAGGCGAGAAAGGTGGAGGAGGAGGAGCAGGTCCCTGAGGTTGGGGATGGGAAAGCTGCTGAACTTTTGCAGGAGGAGGCACAGGAAAAGGAGCCCTTAGGGGCCGACGGCGAGGAGTGATGTTGAGAGATAAGGGATGTTCGCCACGTAACGGTGGTGCGCTACAGAGAGTCTCGGTTGTTGTTGTTGTTCTTGTTGCTGGTTATCAGCCACCATGCTACCATGTCGCTGGATCCGAACCCTTTCACGCCACACTTTTATGACACTCTTAATCTCTAATTAAAGCTACATCTTCATATCTAAACCATGTCGACACACGTGCCACATCCCTCAAGGTACACGTGCAGAATCGAAAGACAGAGATAGGCTCTGTCAAGGAAGCATTCAGTCAACAATTTTGGTTTGCAGTGGTTTTGAAATACACTACAAACGGAGCAGGTATGTTCCCAAACTAAATTTGTTTTGAGATGAAATATTTTTTTCCCGTTTCAATGAATCATAATCGAATTAATCCGTTTCAGCCCCAGAAGCAATTTCCGCTTATCGTTTGTCTGCATGGATTTGATTGGAAAAAATGTAGAAATAAATGAGCCATTTATCACCTCTTTGTTTTTAGTTGTCGTAGATGACACCATTTTCATATTTTATTCCTTTTCCTCTGTGTCATTCAAACAATCAGTATTCATTTTACTAAACGATTTTATTTTGTAGCATTGTTGCCACATTCCAGTCGATCAGCATCATGGGCTGCTGTGACATGGCAAAAAAAAAAAAAAAAATGGCCGTGTGTGTCCGCGTGCACGTGTGTGTACGTGTGTCTAATAATAAAACATCTCAAATATGCTAACCTAAATTAAGTCACGCCTGTTACTTGGGAGTCTTGACTGTAAAAGAGTGTGCTCGAGACAATAGCTTTTTTTTTTTTTGTCTTCGTGCTGTGCAGCGTGGGCGGCGGTCGTGCACATTGCTCGCGTGAAGCTGCGGCGGCCGCTGATGTCGCCTCACTTTAGGCCACTTAAAGGTAAGACAACGATTCAATAGCTTGATAACTAGGGAATATGCAGAGTTTAGAATAGTGAGGCGGCTTTATTATATTGATTAGTATGTAACGGTAACGGGCAAGATGGTCCAAGTCAGTTTGCCCATTTGTTTCTTCAATGTTGCTTTTAACAGGCATGCAACAAATATCCAAACTGTTCAAATTCAGTCACGGCGCGCTGCAGCGTCACATTGACCTGGTCGGAATTTGAACGAAGGCGTTGACATTTGTGTGAGGATACATCGCGTCTACAGTGTAGTGATCTGACCTGCTTATTTATTGACAAAACACCTGCCTTCTAGTGCTCCTTAATGAGCAGCATGACCTACACTTCAAATACTTCTCACACTTTCCTTCTCTCTCGCTCGCTCTCCCTCTCTTTGAAATCAACATTGTAAAGAAGCTAAAGAAGAGGCGAAAATAAATTTACAGCTTCTTCCTTGCAAGTGCCGTCTACACTGGATAATAGTCGTCTGCAGGTTGGTTGAGAAAGGAATTTAAAATGATAAATGCCATCGGTTAGTCCCCTGTGGTTTCATCGGGATCTGTTTTCGCCATTCAAGCTTTTTAAGTAACGTGTTTTATGTTTATGTGACCAAGGCTGCTTCTGAACAAGATTTTGGAGGAGAGACATCATCAACGCACATCCTCCGCTGCATGTCTACAATACCGTATATATTCTCCTCACTGCATGTTCTCATCACATCCTTAACTACATACGGTGGATATACAAAGTCTACACACCTCTGTTTACATATGTTTTTTTTAGTATTAAAAAAAAAAAAGATAACAAAACCACCCAAACACATGGAAAAAATGTGTTCTGGTCGAATGAGACCAAGGCCAAACTTGTTCACCACAATTCCAAAAAGTAGGTTTTGTTCATCATTGCTCTAGCAGTCGGTGTTAGCTCCAACCCTTCGGGCTACATCTAGAACACAAACGCGAATGTCAGGAAAACCTCTTAGTGGTTAATCAGCATACCCCTTAAACGGCGGATGATGTGTGTAGATTCCCGTTTAACATGTTGGAATGTGGATTGGTTAATTATGAGTTCTATGGATTACAGGTCAAATTAATGGTGGGGAAAAAATTTTGGAATTATCTTGGTCTCATTCTTTTAATATGAAAATGTGGCATTTGAACATGGGTGTGTAAACTTTTTATATCCACCGGATCCTAACTATATGGCCTCCACCCCCATAGATGTCGTCCGCAAAAGTCATTACTGTGTGTCATCATCACATTTTAAACACTGGAAATCCTCTCAGCATGCACTCCACACTTAATATGCTCACACCGCATGGCCTCTGCAATATGTCCACACCACATTTCCTCCACTATGTTCACACAGCGTTTGCCATGTATTGCAATTTTCCCCACTATGTCCTCACTGCCTGAACACCGCATTTCCGCCACAGTGTACATCTGCCACTCACATATTCTAACTATATGTGGCTTCCACTACATGTTCACGCTGCATTTTCTTGACACTGCAGTGGTGCCTTGCGATGTGACCACGCCCATAACTCAACACACTCCTATCTCGAATCATCTTTAACTTCTGAAATGATCATGGTAATGTGTTTTAGTGGAAAGGAAAATTTAAATATCACTCAATATTTTACTTCAAAAACGTGATTACAACATAAATGAAAATAAAGAATCAAAACAGCTGCTCCTTCTGGTGTGCACATTGTGGCCACCAGGGGCAGTATAATTGTAAAATATTTCAATGGCAGTGAAAAAGTAATGAGTGCATTTTAATCTTTTGAGTAATTATGGCCCGTTATTTTAATTAATGCTAACATCATGAGAAATGCCGCAGATGACAATGCCCATAGATGTTGCCGTACATATAAACCAAACATGGAGTAGCAACACATACAGAGCATGCAGCAATCCTCCAAGTTCTGCATTCTCTCTGCTCTGTGGGATGGCTTACTGAAGTCGATTTTCTGTGTCGTTGAAATTAAGCTGCATCCACATCCAGTGAAGCACAGTTTTGTTGTTGTTGTTGTTGTTTTCAGATGCACAAACGCCTGTAACCATCAAGTGTGTGTGGCCACGCAATGCAGTCGGGTGAGAAGTCAATGTTTATCATAACATCCACAGTCAGGGTTTCGTGAGATAAGAGCCACACATATGCAGAACCTTTTCTTACAAACTACCGCTCGATGGATCATTCATTCAAATCCTATCTAAGAAGCAGAAGGACAAAACAATCTTTCACAATTGCAACCAGTGCTTTTGTTCCTGCTTGTGTTGTGAGAGTGCTTGCATAGGCAAGATTGATATTATGTGAAAACCTCGACTGTGGATGTGGTAAACCATAACTTCTCCGCTGTGTTGATTGGGAACGAATCATTAGCACCACAGAATCACTTGGATCAAAATCTTTTAGCGACTGTATTGGGATTCACGCAGAGCGGCCAATGGCGGACACTTGGTCACCACGTAGCTCCGCCCCTGAGTAGCAACCAACGACATGATGCATCATTTTAGAAGAACTGTGAGGGACTTCAGTTGAGTTCCCTGCCACCATACACCGCTCCAATCTCAAAGTTTTGCTCTCAAGGCAAGACAAAAATAAATAAATAAAAAAAATCATCCGAAATCTCACATCCGAGGCACCGTTGCACTGTATATCTTCACTATGTAAGCCACACATGCTTTGCACCCTGCATGCCCTTCACCTTCAGGTCGTCCATATAAATGTCTCCCCTACTTATCCTCCAGACCTGTCCTCACGATACGTCCTCAATAATCACTTCACAATATGTCCCCCACCCCATATCTTCTACGTGAAGTGTCCTCTTGCGTGTCCTCCTCACAGCATGTCCTCCACACTTGAGTCCGTGCAGTCCAGCCTGAGGCTAAACATGAAAGTCAGTCTGGGAAAGGCGCTGATGACATAGTGGGCCAACAAGTGATTTAATTAATTGTGAAACCCACTGGGCTGTCTTGGAGCTTCCAGTGCACGGAGATGATTGCCTCCCTGCGATGTTAAATATTAATCTCATGAGATCTCTGGTGGAGAAGGAGAAAGGAAACCGACGAGCGCATTTCAGACTGTCACGTTTTTCGAGCTTTGTTTTTGGCAGGAGGGGGAGACGCGCGACCCCCGCGCGCACCTCGGCCAACTGGGACTGACCTCACATTGTCACGAGATGTGTCACAACGCGTTTGTGGAGCCCAAATTAAAAATGAGTATTCTCTAAAGAGACTTTTTTTTTTTTGTACAAATAGGAGGTGGGGCGGAAGGCGACTCCCAAATCGCAGAGCTTCTCTACTCGCATTTGGATGGTGTGTTCGGAGCTTTAAATGTTCCACCACAACCTAGTTCACACTTAGAATGATGATCTCTCCACTGCATCAAGCTTGCTGCCGGGCGCGCTCATCTGCAGTCCGGCTCGCATTTGTCTAAAAGATCAATTCGGCAGCTTGCGGAGTAACAGGTGCAATTTCCCAGTTTGCGCAATAAAACAGGTCAATTCCCAACTCGCGCGTTATTTATTTATTTTTATTTTATTTTTTTTAAAAAAAGGCTCTTTCCCTCCCCTCGCTGTCGGATCATGAAGTGGGCGTCGATTGCGCTGCGAGTCGAGGGTGAAATGTGACTTGGGAGGCTGCAGGAGCTTGGGGCGGCTCTCGCATGCAGCACCACGGACAGCGGCACAAGCAGGCGCGCCTTTTTTTTTCTCTTCCTCTTCAACTTGGCCCGCCTTCCTTCTTTGTACCTTTTCATTCGCTCCGCACTTCCGAGAGCGCTCCGGAGGATGTCCACCGCCTCAGCGCTGCTCGTCCTGTCCGCTGGAAGCTGAGGAAACGCGCACAGGTAAGAAAAAAAAGTCTTCTGGATACATGCCGATGTGTGGTTCTCTTTTCCGTTCTCTCTCTCTCTCTCTCTCTCTCGCTCTTTCGTTTTGTTGTTGCTGTTTTTTTTTTTTCTTAAGTTCTGCTGAGCACTAAACTAGACTCTTAATGGTTGTGGCTGAAGCTTCTTGACATGCTCTCATGACGCACATAATACATCCTGTATTATAGGACTGCAGAGATTGTGTTTTTATTTGCGGGTGCGTTCAACCACACACACATAAAAATACAAAATAAAATGTTCTTTTAAATAACATCTTAAGGCAAATGTTTTTCTTAACTTGCATTTTTAAAATAAATGTTTGAATAGCAGGGAAACGGCAAACAAACAAATGCTATTTGTTGCTGCTCATGGCTGAGGAGTAAAAGTACTCATAAAATCATTACCGCCCCCCGCCCCCCACCACCTAATAAAATGGAACACAAGCACAGCAAAATGGTCTATCGGCTTTAAAGTGAACATATAGAGACGAGCCTGGAAATGCCTGCAAGCAACGAATCATTTTGTTCGAATCGCCCAATGAACAAATCCGTAAAGGAATGAAACCTGAAGGATTTGTGTGGGACGATTGACGACTTGCGTGGAGAAAATGTTGCTTATGGGGAACTGAATTATTTAAAAAAGGTTGTGCGTTCCGCTGGCATCATGTGTAGCCCCCCCCCCCCCCCCCCCCCCCCCCTCTCCCC
>CAAKHF010009414.1:0-15736 GCA_901007745.1 Hippocampus kuda
GAATCGATGTGGTGACAAACTGGATGGAAGCCAAAAATCATCCTCTCCACAGCTGCACTTTCGTTCATTGTTCAATTTGCACTTTTGTTCATAGTTCAATAGTTTTGTTGTGTGCAAATAAATTATTTTGCTACAAAAACATTATTTGTCATGTTCTTTTGTAGGAGGAACACATTATTGAGGTATTTGAGCTGTCACAAAAGCAAAAAATAGTGTAAAACTTGAAATGATGCTTGAAATGCATGCTTTTACAAAAAGCTCATTTTCTCTGGATTTCTGCAGAAAATCAGCCTTTTCCATAAAACTTAGCAGTTTTCTAATGCTGATTGCCAACGAACGGAGAAAGATAGAAACAAACTGCTGAAAGAAGAGAGTCTCACCTTTCTTTTGGCAGGTTGCATGTATATATAGCCAAAGAATCGAAAATTCTCTGGGCCGTGCAAATCAGTCAAAATTCAGTAAAATGTGAGGGATTGAGGGGGTTGCTCCAGTGAAAAGGGGTGGTATTCAATGAGTTAAGAAGTCCGCAAACGGTCCGCGAGAAGCAGTGAAAGTCAGCAAAACAACAGTGAGTCACATAGAGCAACATATACAGTACATGTGGGGTGGGGGCGGGGGGCGACTGAGAAGATGTAAAGCCATGTTGATTGGCTCTTTGATCTTTAATCAGTGTCTAAGTGTTGTTTACGATGCTGCTAGTGTGTGCGTGTGTGTGTGTGCGTGTTTGTGTGTGTGTGTGGCTGAGAGAGAGGAGGCTTATAAGAACAAAAGCAGGTCTTGTCCATCCTTAATTGTCTAATCATCCTTAATTGACTAATCATAAACAAGTCTGCTGCACGCAGTGGGAACACTGGCCTGTGTGTGTGTGTGTGTGTGTGTGTGTGTGTGTGTGTGTGTGTGTGTGTGTGTGTGTGTGTGTGTGTGTGTGTGTGTGTGTGTGTGTGTGTGCGCTCTGCTCAAGCGCAAAGGCCCACATGGGGCAATTTTTTTTTATGTATATGTTAATTGGTCGCTACTTCGCGGATTTTCATTCATCGCGGGTGGTTTTGGTCCCCATTAACTGCAATAAACGAGGGATTACTGTATTGTTTTTATGTCACACAACATCTCAACTTCATTGGAATTGGGATTGTACATGGTAAACTGTAACCAGTTTAAACTCGCGAAAAAATGCAAACCCCAACAAAAAACAGGATATTGGCTCTGAATCTGAATGGCTCTGAAGCTCGTGTTTGTGTGCGGCTAGCTTAACTCCTGTCTTTGTGTCACCAGAGAGAAGCTGAGAGTTGGCGTGAACCAGCTGACAGAGCTCAGGGACGCCCTGGACCACTGTGTTCAGACCACGGGTCAGCACCTCAATCTAAACATGTAGACTTCACAGGACCAGCAAGTCCAGGTCCGGGTTGAGTCCAGGTCCGGGTTATGGCTCAGGTTTGATTGACATCACCGGTCCTCATTTCACACTGGCTTTGAATGCTCCCGCCAGATTGTGTGAGTGCTTGGTGTGTTTACATTGAGCTCAAAAAGGGTTCCAAAATGGAATCCAAAATGTGCTCTTTGGTAGCTGGACGCTATCATTGATTTGTCCGGGATATGTTGGGAGTACAAGACACTTTAGTTTGTAGCAATGTATCTGCCACAGGTTCTGTTATTCTCATCCACATGACTGAAGGCCTGTTTATTTGTTCATATTAGTTATTTCATGTATTTTTGGACCAAATGAATGTAATAAATTCTAAATATCCAAAGTAGTTTGTTTATTTTGATTAACTGTTTTTTCACTTACTTGATTTGATGATTATATACGAGTTTTAGTTTTTCCATTGACATTTCAACATTTTAAAAAGCTCCAGGGAGCCACTCGGCTGTGCTCCGGAGCCGCGTGTTGCCAACCCCTGAAATAGGCTAATCGCTGACAAGGGAACTCAATGTGACCCCATGGTTGTAGAAGAATCGAAATTGGGTAAACGGTGTGTTAATGCACTTAACACCACTACCAATTATAATGTACGTAGTATTCGGGGAGTTTGCCAAGGGGAGCAGCATACGTCATCGTAACTTTCTTCTGTTGAGGTCCATTCGTTTAAGCTGCATTAAAATCTTAGCATGGTCACCTGAGATGAAAGATCAGACTTGGCCTGCCCTATTAACTCAAGTGCTAAATAAAGATCGACAGTCAGAACCAATTTGTCATGTTGGTCAAGGCGCCTTGTTCAGTTGATCAGTATTAACAGTGGGATGCTGGTAACTTTGTCCGCTGTCGCCTGTTTCATGATCCCCATTTGTGCTAACAGGTCAAAGAATCATGACAAAAATTCAATTGAAATGATTTATTAAGAAATATTACAAATGTGAGAACTGTCTTCATTAACACTCCTTCAGGAAAAATCCGTCATTGCTTGGCGCAAACGCCAAAGCTAACATTTTCAGTAACTGCATCCACATCTTGAGTTAAATAGCAAAAACTAGGTCAGCAGAAGCTTGGCTGTGCATGTGACGTGAGCACAGAAAAAGAATTCAAACTGGCACTGGTCGTGACTTAAGGCGGGAGTAGTCAATTCTGGTCCTCGAGTGCCGCTTTTTTTTTTAAATGAGGTTTGTCTTTCCCCTAACACACAGAATTCAAATGATCAGCCCATCAGCAAGCTTTGTGGAAGCTTGAAAATAATCCTGATCATCTGAGTCAGTTGTGCTGGAAACCCCGACCGGAGTTGCCTACCACTGATTTAAGCCATCTGCTAAGATCTAGTTTTGATAAATCCGCAGTGTATAAAAATATAAAAAGGTCGTTATTTAAGATTTCAAACACAAACCAGATTGGTTAAAATGAGGGCAGAGGGTGGTATTTCAATCCCTGATAAGTGTTAAATCAGGCAATCATCCACCTTTTAGTATGTGAGTAAAATGACATCCCCATCACAAAACTTCAATTCTCATCATCACTCACACTTTCCAAGTGACCAGTAGTTGACTCATGTGAAAACCCTCAAGTTTCAAATATAGAGAAAAAAAAAGCACGAGGTGTTAATTGTTGGCATATGACAGACAAACAATATGTACAGCACGTAAAACAATGTACGCAATATTTGTGTTGCTTTGGGCAACAAGCCCCACCCCACCTTGCCCCACCCTAATAAAAGCCAGTATTCACTGAAGACCCCTCATTCGGAATCCTCCAACCCACCCCAACCTCCACTCATCTCTCTTTCTCTCTCTCTCACACACACACATTTATACATACATACATACATTTATATTATATATATATATATATATATATATATATATATATATATATATATATATATATATATATATATATATATATATAGGATATCACGAAACACGATTATGTCACTAAGCCTGTTAGTTTGGAAAGGGGTGCAGCGCTGCGTCACTCAGAGAATGGAAAGAAGGGCCTGATGCAGTCGCTCCATTCATCCGCTTCTGGGTTGTAGACCTCCATTGTGTTCAAGAAGTCGTTGCCGTCAAAACCGCCCACGGCGTAGATGCTGTCGCCCAGCATGACCACGCCTGCGTTGCTGCGGGATGCGGTCATGCTGCCCAGCATCCTCCACTCATTTCGAGCCGGGTCGTAGACCTCGACGCAGCGGAGCGCGTGGGAGCCGTCGAAGCCGCCGACGACAAAGAGTTTGCCTGGATAGCACAAGTTGTGGATTTGTAAGACAGCAGTTGATGGGTTTTTATAGTGTACAGGCAAGCAGCAAAATCCACTCTGTTTTTAGCCATCTCGCCACTTTCTGTCCACTGAAAATGGCCTCACAGTTGCTCAGATAGACCAATCATGGCACAGTTTCAGAAAATAGGTAAGCTCATGATTGGTCATTATCTGAGCAACTGTCATGTTATTTTTCAGTCGACTGCAACAGGCAAAATGGCCAACCCAAAATGGGCATAAACCAGTTCATTTCACTGCTCTGATTCATATTTCACAAACATAATATTATAAGGCGGCACAGTGGGCGACTGGTTAGCACGTCCGCCTCACAGTGCAGAGGTGCAGGGTTGGAATCCGACTGTGGCCTTCCTGTGTGGAGTTCACATGTTCCCCCCCCCCCGTGTGTGGGTTTTCTGTGGGTACTCCGGTTTCTTCCCACATTCCAAAAAACATGCATCGCAGGCTGATTGAACACTCTAAATTGTCCCGAAGTGTGAGTGTGAGCGCGGATGGTTGTTTGTCTGTGTGCCCTGAGATTGGCTGGCAACCAGTTCAGGGTGTACCCCGCCTACTGCCCGAGGACAGCTGGGATAGGCTCCAGCACACCAGCCACCCTTGAAAGGATTAGCGGCTCAGATAATGGATGGATGGATAATAATCAGAATGCTGTTTTGACTAATGGGGCTGCACAGAACATACTACAGTAGTACCTCTACTTACGAACGTCTCTTCATTCAAAATTTTCAAGTTACGAAACGTCTCAACAGGAAAATATTACCTCGTGTTACAAAAAAAATGTGAAGATAGGTAAGAAAGGTAAAAATACAGTATGGGCCGCTAGTCGCAGCTCTGAGTTTCATGAACGCAACATACGTATAGCTGCTCTGCCATTGGCTATTGCCGAGCATCATCCTGGCATTCCATTGGCTCAGAGGGACTTCTACCGTATGTGTCTGTGTGTGTAGATAGATCAGTGCCCATGCAGCATCCTCGTCATTCGCCGCCTGGGCCATGAAGTGTTCCAACATTTTTTAAATGTGAAACACCCAGAAAAAGTGTTCACCAGTCAGGCGATCGCTCACTATGCTGATATTTGCCTTGGACATTTTCAAAGGATTGTTAAAAGCCGACAAAAGCAAACATCCTCAGAGCAGTTATTTACAAAATGCCAGTCAAAAACCACTTCTGAGGGAGAACATGAACGAAAGAGGGCAAAAAACGATGAGGACGCCATTAAAAGTTAAATGAGCATCATTTTTATTCTTTGTTTGTTTTTTACATTATGCTAATTCTCATTTATTGTGCAATAATCTAATTGTAACATGTAATTGTTTAATATTTTGATGCGTTTTCAGTGATACTTTTTACAGTTTGAGCCCTACAAGTCCCAGGGACTCGCTGATCAGAAAAGTATGAGTCCCAATTATGTATTTCGAATTCTGAAATGGTCTACTAATTCAATTACATATGATAATAACACAAACAACAACATACATTGATAATAGGTTTATTTCTTATCAACAAATGATAAGATAAGGAAACTTTTATTAGTCTCGCAATGGAGAAATTCCCACCTCACAGCAGCAAAGTAAAATGCTGCAAAAATTTAAATTATTCAGGCATACAAGATTTGCTGAGAAATAGGTTCTTATTTCATCCCATGGTTCAGTCTTTGAGTTCATAAATTCTCCTCTCTTTACTTGATTCCAATGATGCAAGGCTTTCTCAAAGTCAATTTATCATCGCAAAAAACTATCTAACTTCAGCTGCTTCCTCTGTGATATCTCCGCAATAAACTTTCGCAACACTTGTTTTAACATTACACAACTTGGCAATCGTCTGCTTTCCGCGCGAGGTTGAAGGTCGAGCTCGAAAAGCTCATCTCGCAAGAACGGAAATCTCGTCACGCGAGATTATTAAACGCGAGATCAAAACAACAATGGTGGCGATGGTCAAACTGCGATCGTTGCTGGAAAAAAAAGATTTACCGAAGTTTTTTTTTGTTTGTTTTGACTGGGAAATTTCCTTGCGTCCCAAAAACGCACATTTGGAACTGTGCGTCCCGCGGGAAAATTATGCGTCAAGGACACGGGATGCAGAGGTAACGAGATGGCTGCATTTTTATGCTTTAGAAAGGTGTTAGGGCATTTACATGGAAAACGCATCTCTACTTACAAAATTAGTTAAGAAATTGCTTCCAGAGCCAATTAATTTCTTATGTAGAGGTACCACTGTATAAGTACAACTTTTGGGTTGACTCCCACTTTAAGAAGTGCAGTCCACGTTTACATGTTGTTTTGTGGATCAAAGGTCTGAGTGATTTGTTTGCATTACTGCTGTTATGGACTCATAATCACGCCCTAACAGTTTCTTAGAATAGTGTGCAGCTGTCAGTGTTTCGTTGTACATATTAATTTGTGGTTCATTTGCCTTTATTTTAGCATAACCCTAACCTACAATACTCAATCATTTTAGCATAATCTGATTGGAAGTCATTCATTTACTGCTTGGGTGTGTTAATACATGGGGAAGAGGACCCTGGGGGAAAAAAATAGCATCAGGCCTCGTTGAATGTTTGGTTTTCACTGCAGGAACATTTGTGAGAAGGTGGTTCCTGTGGATGCCTGCGGTTGAGAAAGACGTGATCTTACCGGCACAGACGGCCACGCCGGCCCCCCTGCGGGCCACATTCATGGGTGCTATCAGATTCCAGGTGTTGTTCTCAGGGTTGTAGCGTTCCACTGTGTTCAGGCAGTTCCAGGACTCAGCCCCTCCGATCACATACATAAAACCATCCAACTCGCACACTGCGGCCTGGTGCCGTCCTGAAAACAAAGCAATCGTTTAGCTTGGACAACCAGCAGAGATCATCGGAATAGGAGCGGAGGTTGAAATAACACATACTGATGTTGAGGGGGGCGCAACTAGACCAGGTTTTGGTGACTGGATCAAAGGAGTCACAATTCTTCAGTCCTTTCTGCCCACAGGGGTCTGACCCTCCCACAACGTAGAGTTGGTTGTTTAAGGAACAGACGCCTTCAAATACAGAGCAGATGTGAGCCAGCGGTCAGTCAAGGAGATTGCCGGGAATGAATCCATGCAAGCCGCACCCACCTGCATTGCAGCGGTTGGTCCTGAGCTCGGGAACCTGAGCCCACTCGTCACTGACTGGATCGTACATCTCCCCACAGCTCAACTCATCAGAATGTCCATTTGAACCTCCGATAACGTAGAGCTGTCCCTGTTCGGCACAGATGGAGCAAAAAAGGAAAGAACAAACTGCAATAGTTGTTTTTAACCATTCCCAAAGACAACAAAAATGGGCAAAATTTGTTTATGAATAAACCGATCAACATTCAAATTGTTCGTATTTCACATGTGAAATGGAATATGACTAAAATTTAGTATACTGTACGTTGTGCAAAAGTTGCTGTGATGTTGAGTGAGGGAGTAGCACATCCCACACTTTTGTTTTGAAAAGGTGGTGCAGTTGCACTCCAAATCAGGGGGTGTTCGCTACAGCTGGTATTGGCCTAGACACAACAGGGTAGTTTCCTCTGCATTTTCTGGCCAATTCCGGTCACCGTTTTTAGTTTGCAAAACAAGGGGAAAAAAGCAAAACCAACGGAGACTGTGCCTGCTCGAACAAGGCGGCCTTGATGACTAAATGGTGTATTTAGTTGTATTGTGAAACTGATCAAGGCGTCGGCACGGTAGATGGCATGTGGAGCGAGTGCGGGTGGAGGCTTCTTTACGTGCACATTCCACATACCCCTGCGCCAAGCTCGCCTGCTTCGCAGCAGGGGCGATAGGTAACTAAATGGAGCAATCACAAGATGATGTGCCCTGAATTCTATGCGCAGCAAGAATTTATGTCGTGTGTGCATCATGTGGAATAGGGGAAACTCAGATGTGCTGGACGACATAGTGGGTCAGTCAGGTGATGCAATGCCACCAGTCAACCACACGTACGCGGGAGTATGAAGATGATGGATCAAGAAAGAAACCCAAAAGCAGAAGCAAACTTCACGCATTCTTGTACTGTAGGAAACGGGGAATTAGCATTCAAGTGCAAGTATCCCTGACATCAGCACTTCAACTCGCAGAAAGAGCTCCCGCATGGTGGAGTCGAAATCACCTGGCTTGAATTGAACTTTGCAAGCCTCAACACAGCCAACTTCAACTTATGCTTGGAAATATGTCCGCCTCAAAACAAATTGTCTTGAAATTACATGCATCTGTGTAGTTGCTGGGTGGAAATGTGAATTTGAATCACGAGTCAGTTTTTTGGTCTTACATGTGTGGGAATTTACTTTTGCTGCCGTTAAAACATTTCTAAAATTTGAGTAAATGGTTTACTCCCATATTCCAAAAACATGCGTGGCAGGTTGATGTAACACTCGAAATTGTCCCAAGATGCGAGTGTGAGCGTGGATGGTTGTTCATCGCTGTGTGCCCTGCGATTGGCTAGCAACCGATTCAGGGTTTCCCCCGCCTACTGCCTGAAGACAGCTGGGATAGGCTCCAAGCACTTGTTAGGATGAGCGGATCAGAAAATGGATGGATGGAGGGCTGGATTTAAAGTTTCATCTCTACTGACAACTGGATCATGTGTGAATGATGACACGCTAATGGGAGATGCAGTATACCATTAGCACAGCCATTTGGAAACGAGCCCTTGGAGTTCGCATGGGCGCAATGAAGCTCCAGCGGTCCTCTTTGGGGTCGTAACACTCGACAGTCCTCAGACATTCCTCTCTATTGTAGCCGCCTGCACAAGGTCAAAAACAAAGTCTGTCATGAACAGTCGAACCGCAATCATCAAAACACCTTTTGAAGCTCAGCAAATGTGGAGGACAAACATTTTCAGCAAAAACTACAAACTGTCAACTGGCATGTGCCTTCCTGTTTTTTTGTTTGTTCTACAGGAAGTTACCGTGAGGCAGCCATTTTATGCAGAAAAGCCTGGCAGTATCCCAGTAATATTTTCTTGACCACAGGGCATATATGAGATCCTGTAATTTTCTCAAAATTCGACCAGTGCGCCTTATGTAAGGATGAATGTCACTTTATACAATTGATCATCTTTTTTTTCCAATTGGTCATCTTTTATTCAAATGTACTTCCTATTACATTCGTGTTTGAGATTCTCATCCAAATGTAATCGATATAAGTTGTCTGTTTTCAGGATACCGGTCATACTAGCCTAATGCTGCGGCATTTCTGGAGACGTGGGCCCAATTTTACAATGTGGAACCGGACAAGCGCCGGGTAAAAAAAAGAGCCAGCTTCCAACAGCTGTATCGACCACGTTGAATGTGAGGTTCAAAATAAGTGGTTTTGCATCACATTTTAGGAGTTTAAAAAAATGTACAGTGATACCTCGGCTGACGAACGCTTCCGTTTACGAACTTTTCGCCTCACGAACATTAAATTCGCGAGCATATAGTCTCGGCGGACGAACTAGTTTTCGGCGGACGAACAAACCACGCGATCGAGCAGTGCCACGGTGGCAGCAACGAGAAGCTTACGCCCGCTCAACGGCGCCCCAGTTCGTCACCCCCTTTCTCTGAGTGCGGACGTGATTTGTTAGACTCTCCTTCCAAACAGTCCCTCCCTCCCTCCCTCTCTCCTCCCACTCCATTCCATCAACCCATCAAATACCATCACAAAGGAAAATAAAACGACTTTATTACACAGTGCAGTGTACAGTATTTCTTTAATTACAATACAATTGCACATTTATTATACATAAAATAAGGTATATTTTTGTGTAGTTTTAAGGCTTATTTAGTAGAAAATTATTTTATGGGGACATGGGAACGGATTATTCTCATTTTAATGGTTTCTTATGGGAAATAAATGTTCGGAATAAGATAATTGAACGGTGGAGACGGTCCCATAAGGTTTTGCTGGGTTTGGGCATATCCAACTTTCCTCAGCAAAAAAAGCATTTTTAAGTGTCTGGACTCTGGAAAGAAAATCACACAAACAGAACTGGAAATGAAATATGTTCCATTATGGCTTATGTCAGCCAGGAGAATATTAATTTTTTTTTTCCCCAAGTTAGCTTTGCTAAAATCCTCAGTTAACTGAAATGTGTATTTGTTTGAAATTGCTCCACTTAGAATGTTTCTAGATTTCTAAATAGTTGGGTGTTGTACATGTGATTTTTAGAAATTAAAAGCTGCTTCTGTGAAAAAGAAAACTAATTGTTCATTTGTTATACAGTCAGATAGTAAAATCTTTGCTTCAGGTCTGTGGGTTTTAAACTTTAGAGCCCCCACCCCAAAAAAATTTGGGGTGGGGGCTCTAAATTTGCTACTCAAAACAAAAATCATTGGGTATCAAAACTGCTCCTTGAAGGGAAAAAAAGATTTTGAACCTGGTTCACTTGTGTACTAACCTGCTGCGATGAGCCTAGAGTTGATGGCTGCTGTGCCCAGGCCAGAGCGAGCATAACGCATTGGGGACAGCTGGTGTTCGTCCAGCTCCTCGGGCTGGGCCTCAAAGCTGAGGCTCTTCAGCAGGCAGGGGGTGGCAGAGGGAGAGGCCTGGGGGCTGCTGCGGCCGTGCAAGAAGATGACACACAACACACTGTCCAGCACAGCCAGACACAGGTAGGTGTTGTCTGAGGGGAAACGTGGCGTTAAGAGAAAACAGGGGCAACACGGCGTGCATGCTGCGCTCTTAAACTGGCTTACTAGTAGTCTTCTCAGAGGCGATATACTTCCACTCTCTCCTGGTAGTTTGTTTGGGGGCATTTGCTGCTTGGTTGGAGGGTGAAAGGCTTCCCGAGGAACTGCAGCTCATCGGTCTCTGGGTGCTTTCTCGTACCGGCTTCTTCTGCAAGAGCATAGCGCAGCTACAGAAGCCAAGCCCGCTCCACAAAACGCACACACCGTAGGCCAACTGATGGCCGGCGCCAGCTAACCAAGACTTCAACCTACTGCGCCATCAGGTTGGGTCTATTGTGGACCCGCATTACCTCGCACCTGACACCAACACTGCACAGCAGTAAAAACCCAGTCTTCAGCAGAATCGGAACTCAAAATATGCCTCTGACAATGTGAGAACCCCTCACTGCCAACCAGTACACAACCGGAAAAATTGTAATCACACAGGCATTAAAGCCCTGCCAAAATAAGTTGTTAGACAGTAGCCAGGTAAACGCGTTGCATGAACTGGACCTTTCTAGCCAGGCGCAGGCTGTGTGTCTGGTTTTACATGGCCCAACATAGGCTACGCTAAACACTGCAGATCTAATGCGCTTGAGCTCATTGCAGTGAAGCTGGGCACGCTCGATGAATACCTGCACAAACTGGAGGTGGTCCTCCTCGCCACCAAACACCTCAGTTTGCCCCTCAATCATCAGCCCTCCATCCACCAGCTTGTGGTCAGGTGAGTAGTACAGCATTTGCACCTGGAAGACAAACAGGAACAACACACCCATGTGGCTGTCTCCATGGTAACATGGTATACCCCGACATAAGGGGGGATTAGAAGAGGAAAGCGGGGAGGGACATCCTTGAAAGAGTTTCTTGGTTGAGGCGTTTCCTTAAAAGACACAAACTGCATCCACGGCACATAGGCGTAAATGTTTGTGCTGAAGAAGATTCCGAGAGACGGGCAAGGGTTCTCTTCCTAAATTACATCTAAAAAACAAAAAGAGGCATCGAGTGAAGAACGACGCGCCCAAGTCGGTGAGATCTTCTGTGAAGCGTCAAGGACAGGTGGGGCAGCATTTGTCCCCTCATTCTCCAGTCTGCTGCTTGGAAACTGCTCGTCCAGCTGAAGAAGCTGCTCATTGTGATACAAGTCACAATAGGCAGGCAAACACACGTGGGACAACATTTGTTGTGGCCAGATGGTTTAGCGTCATCATCAATTGCAAAAATGGAAATACCGCAAATGTGCTTTTTCTGTAGTTGCCACATTCAAAAGCCAAGGTAAGGATATCTAGCAAAAATGTGGGGTTTTTTTGAAGGGGGCGGGGGGGTGATGAGGGGTTGAAAAAAACGTATCTGTAAAGGCCAACGATGTTCTGAAGCCAAACGGCAGTTCTCTTCAAATAGGATTCCTTTTTGTGATGTGCAATCTGGGTCGTTGGCCAGTAATGGGTTGGATTTGGTCGTGGTACTGAAACAAATCTATTGGGTTCCTCCATAGTGAGAATGCATGTGTGCCCATAGGTATGGGCAGACGGGAGCACAGCGTTGCTTGGCTGCAAAGAGAGGCTGCTAAGATGCAGTAGTGCTCCCCTCTCCTTTTCTCTGATTCATTACCCTGGTGGATCAGTCCCGGCTCCTCGGTCCGCTCCCCTGCTGCTGCAAATAACCCTACAGGAGAGATAAATCAATGGGGAGGAGTGCCTGTTAGTTCTGGAACACAAAAACATACTCAGATAGTCAAGTGGCAGTAAAAACAGATGAATCAAGGGTCAAACCTTCAAGAATCTTTTGTCTGCGTTTCACAGCAGAAGAGCACTGTAATACTTAGATGGGGTCATAAGAAAATCAACCACAACCCAAAGGAGAAGTGAGAGAAAAAAAAAAAACAAGAGCAAATAGGGGCTCTTTTGGTCTCACCTCTAATTTGTGGCATGGTTCAGGAATACAGTTTCTTACTGCAAAACCTCAACAAATCAGAGGAAAAAGAACAATCCTGACATAGCAGCATGACAACAGCATGCTAACTCTTTTTTGAGCCCCCTTCATGACTTCTTAATGTCAAAAGCAGGTGGAGTCAAAGTGGGGAGGGAAAGGAGGACAATCGCGCCCACAATTCAAAGGGGCACACACACACGGGTACTGACCTCCTCCATGAGTTGTTCTAGTTGCTCTCCATTCTCCCAGAGGCTACGCTGCACCCAGTTTAGCACCTTTGAGTAAAGCTTGCCATTGCTGGGCAGAGTCAGGTTGTCTTCGAGCATGACTTCTAACTGTGGACAACAAAAAGGGGAGGGGAGTTCCGTTCACACACTGGAGGAAAGGCAATTCCAACTCACGTATGATGCTCATGGCATTGACATTCTTCTCAAGGCCTTTTTACCCCTCACTTAGCATTCTTTGTGTTCGCCGTTGTGCACGGACAACAGCACTACACTGCAAGCGTTCACCTATTTGGAAATACCTCTAGTTGCTTCGCAGCCATCCAGAAAATAGCACGAGTGCTTTTCCAAATGTTTGGTCAATTGCTGTTACCAATCTGAAGCCAATCAGCCGACCAGTTCATCTCAGTCCACTGCAAAGCCGTGTTCGAGTTGAACATTTTTTCAACCTTATGGCTCGTGCCGCAATGTGGCAGTGCCCCCCTCCCACACAGCACATACACAATCAATGGTTCGTCAAGGCGACCTGCTACCCAAAGTGCAGTGTCAACAGGCCTTCGTGAGCCTTAAAAAAAAGAATTTGTGTTTTTGTGCGCTAGAGTTTGCATACCCCACCAGTCTCGCGTCCACAAAGTAAACAACTTTTACGGTGCTGAGCCGAACAGGCAGACGGGAAATTTTAGCTCACTGGTCTGCGCTCGATGCTCTCAAACCAGACGTGGGGGTGGTGGAGGATTGATCCCCAAATTAGGTGGACGCCACAAAAATTAAACACCAGCAGTTAGACCTATCCGCTGTCAAGAGTGGATGACTGCGCATCTGCGGCATACCACCCCCCCATCGGCAACAAAAAAGAAAAAAAGGCGATTACAGTGAGTTTGCTTCTTGAAATGCCTGAAAAATAGATCTCGGGTCAAAAATGGTTGAGCACCTGTGTATTTATTTAAGGGTTAACTTGTGCCTACAAGAATATTTCAATCAGTTCATCATTTTAAGTGCGTCATTTAAAAAAAAAAAATGTAACACTGAAAACTGCCAATGAATGCCTTCATCGCAACATTTTTAGTCACTTGTCCCAAATCTACTCTGAGCAGGTTTTGCCTTTAGAATATCCAACCGACATGTTAATCTTGTTAAATGTCAAAACTGGAGACGGTAAATACAAAGCTTATCCAGTGTTAGCCTGAGCACGACTGCTGCTGGATAGTCAAGTACTAATGCAACAGCGTAATTGGACAAAAATAAAAGGTTCAGAAATCGAGATCAGCCACTCGGCATCTATATTTGGCCAGCTTGATTGCACATGCTTAAGACTTTCAGTCCATTGCCTAATTACACACACACGCACACACACACACACAGACAATATTGTTGGTACCCAACTGCTAAGGAAAGAAAAACACGCAGGGGTCCCAGAAATAACTTGAATCTGACAAAGAATTAAAAGCTTCATTTAAATCAACCAAGTAAATCAGACAATGCATTTTAACTTGTGGTTCAATCAAATTATAAACAAACAAAAACCCTAAACTTAATCTTTTGTTCTCATTTCCTCATACTCTCATAAATGATCCAGGGAGAGACTTATTTTGATATTTTAAATTGGTTAAGTGGGCATCAAGTAGAAATGTCCATCTAAATGTTGAGACCATGCCAATTGATTTTTTTTTTTGGGCGTCTGCCATGCAGACCGGTGCATTTTGAGTTATTTACGGATTTTTCCAAAACAATAATATTAAGTTCGCTGTTCAGCGCAGGTTGTAATGCACGGTTCCTTTGGGAGGGACAGGATGTGCTTGCAGTTTCACCTTGTATTGTTTGATGCTTAACTCTTATCACGCCAGTTAAACTCTTTCGCGATTGTACATGTGCTCTTTTCCTGACATTGAGTAGCAGTCAGAATTATAACGGTGTTTTTAATTAAAGAGGGAGTAAAGCTTAAATGTCCCTAGCTTTTGTTCCCATACATATAAATTGATAAGGAACACTGCAAAATCAAAACATGATGGGGAAAAAATATTCAGTTTTTCAAAAAATAGAACCGCATACTTTTTTTTGTTGTTTTTAACTCAAGGCTGCTTCAAAACGTTTTCTTCCCTGTAAATCACTGGGCTAATATAAAACTCACCTGTTTCACAATGCTTTAACACCTTTTAATTTATTTTACCCATTTTTGCTTTTTTTTGTTCATCTGAATGTTTTTTGTAAATCATGTATGCTTGTCTTTAAGTGTACATTTTTATCCTGTGTTTTAAGCTCTTGTAAAGTGTCTGAGTATGATGAAAAGCGCCTTCAAATAAAATGTATTATTATTATAAATGTTCATGAGAACTGCTTTCTCTGCTTTGCTTGGAGTGAAAACCTCTGCGAGCATTCTGACCATATTTATTCTGATCCATGATTCCTGGTCAGTGATAAATAGGCCCAATACCAATGTAGGATAAACATGCCCATATGATGCTGCACGGTCACGGTGTACCCAGGCTTGAATTCAGTGTTTCGTGACCATCTGTCATACGACTGTTGCCCCAAGACCCAATCTTTCTTTCGTCAGACTGCATAATTTTGCGACACTTGTCAGGTGGGCCTGCCAATGTCCTGATGCTGATTGCTTGATATAAGTGCCTTTAGGAAATGCAGAGGAATGTGGAGGATGCTATTTTAGTCATAATGTACCAAACATGTGGGGCATCATGTAAGTTTTCTTTGATCGGTGCCTGAAAGGAGACTTTGATTCGCTCCTCTTTCATCTAAGACTGCTTCAAACTACAAAGCGGATGCAGGAATAGCTGTTACGATTGTACAGCTGTAAATGTTGAACAATGTATTATTTTTGTGAACTGCTCTGAAAAGCACTTTGTTACAGCTGCCTCTGTGGTGAAAGCGCTATCTAAATAAAAATGTCTTGTCTTGTGTAAACACATTGATAACATTGAAAATGCAAGCTAATGTGTTTTTCCTGATCAAAAAAATACAAGGAGTGAGAAAATGAGCAACCCTCGCTGAACTCTTCCTTTAAATAGGCCAACTGACTGATTAGAAATTTGAAGAAAACAGTGTCGTAATTAGTTAAAAATTACAGTGAAACTCCTCTCCAACGAAATCATGTTTGCGGCAAGAAATTTTTCACAACGGGGGGTTTTTCATTGTAGCAAATTTGATCTCAGATGTAAGCACACACACACCCACACACACAAACGTATGTGTACTCTATTTTTATTCCAATC
>CAAKHF010009417.1:0-24011 GCA_901007745.1 Hippocampus kuda
CAAATAAGCCACAAACAAAGGGTAGAAAATAAAGTGTGAGAAACTTGGGTTTGGTACCAGGCCAATCCCGCAGAAGGGAATGTCCCCGCCTTGATAAAAGAGGCCACAGGAGGCCAAAAAAAAACAACAGACTTTTCATCATGCCGCCTTCCTTTACGCTAAGATTAATTTGAAGAAATTTAATTTATTCCAGCCATGAGGTCACTATTGAATTCGAACGGTCTGAAAAAGGATGATTTGGGAACGCACATCTCATCATTTCCACGGCAAACTTCCAAGTTAACTTTCTGAAGAGCCGAACATTAACCTGAGTGCCTGCAAACAGCTTTCAAATGAGATGGTGAAATTGGAGTCAATGCAAGTCTAGTTATAAGTGCATGAAAGAAGATTACTTACTCTGGGGGTATATTTAGTTCTTTTAATGCTGCGGCATTGGCTTCAACTTTTCAAAAACAACCTGACCAGACTACTGCTGACCTCAAAAATCAACATGCTTAGACAGACAGACAGACATGGATAGAAAGGAATTTTCCATTTAGCAGCAATGCTTTTTTTTTTTTTTTAACGTGACAGAGACGTTTGAAAATGGGGATTATGTTGGAAGCTAACTGTCATTAGGTTCTCACTGGACAAGAACATTTTAATTATTTGAATAGTGAATTGAACAATCTGAAACAATATATTTTATGCTTGTGTATAATTTTCTCAAATTAAAGAAAAATATTTTATTAAGTACCCATATTTTGATTTTAGATAAGATAAGATATCCTTTATTTGTCCCACACTGGGGAAATTTACAATTTCATTTTAATGTTAAATTTGAAATCACAAAAAAAAAATATTGATTTCATGTGCATGAGACTTATTTTTGCGGTGGCTATCAAAACTTAGCACATTTACCTATTTCAAAGGCAACATTTTAGACAAAGCTCTTGTATTCGATTTCATCAGATTAGTGTTGGTAACGTGACTGTATACACTCACATTAAATATTCTAACCTCTGTGAACCTAAAAAAAAGTAGTCATCTTTGAAGGGGACAAAACGAGCCTCGTGCATCTGGGCCAGTTCATTTGGACGTAGATGATGAATAGAGATGTCAGACGGGCACAATAAAGGTTGGCCCTTTTTAACTGGCTGACTGACCTGCCTTTTTAAATGGAATGGGTGACCAAACCATTGAGAGCAGCCATCAATCTCTTTCCCAAACACAATGATGATTTACTCCATCCAAGTCAATGGGCGTGAGCACAGAGGAGAGATCGCTTTGCGGGGGGCTTTTCGCGTACGCTATGCCCTTTTGTTACGGATTTAAACATATAAAATACACATATTTACCTCTGTCGAAGTCCCAGCGCTTGTAATGGATGTGTGCTACTAATACCTGGCAGTAATATTCTCATCTGCCATTCTATACTTTACATCCAGGCAGCAATTTCATTTGGTAACCAAGTGTGAAATGAATTGAGAGAGTAACATCTTGCTCAGTATTGGACAAATACACTGAGCCATGAGATGCTTTTGAGTGGGCGGCCTGTTAGACTCCAAAAAAGCGGGCATGGCGTATGCGTCACATTGGCGTAATCGAGCGTGGATTACAGAGGCAAAAAGGACAGTTCATCTGCTGTTAACTTTTATATACAGTGGGACCTCTACTTACGAACGTCTCTTCATACGAAATTTTCAAGTTACGAAACATCTCAATATTAAAATATTGCCTCTTGTTACGAAAGAAATTTCAAGACACAAAAGGTAAAAATACAGTATGGGCTGCTACTACCAACTGTGAGGCAGACATCCCCCACCGTTAATGAAGTACAAATACATAAATAAGAGAGGAAGCCATGTTCTGGAACAATTGGGAGAGCAGAAATCATTCGAATAACTCAATCGTTCTTAATGCAATAGGGTGTCTAAATTCAAGGCCTGCCTCCCCTGTGGACTGCATCTAGCAGAGTTGGGAAAAGTCAGCCAAGTCGTTAATGAAGTTATGACCGCCATCGTTTGCTGTGACTGAGGATCTCACCGCCTACAAGATATGGCCGAGACCTACCTTAGACCCATTTGGACTGCGGCACACAAATTCTAATTAGGGCAAAAGAACTAGACCAGCCAGGAGAGGCTTCCCGCTGGGGACTGTGCAGTGTCATCGAGGGCTTTCTTTCGGAATCATCAACGGGGAGTTTTTATGTCATGTTGGGACTGAAAGAAATTTGCATATTACTCCTTCCTTTCACGAATTCACCACCATCGTGCAATTCCTTAAAATCAGCATAAAATACACTCATTGGCCGGGTACACCATCCATTGAATGCAATTGAATGTGTCTGATCCATCCATTTTCTGATCCGCTTAATCGTTACCAGGGTCGATGGGGGTGCTGTACCCTATCCCAGCCATCTTCGGGCAGTGGGCGGGGGACACCCTGAACCGGTTGCCAGCCAATCGCAGGGCACACGGAGACGAACAACCATCCACACTCACACCCACACCTCGGGACAATTTAGAGTGTTCAATCCGCCTCCCGTGCATGTTTTTGGAATGTGGGAGGAAACCGGAGTACCCAGAGAAAACCCACCAGGCCTGGGGAGAACATACAAACTCCACACAGGAAGGCCGGAGCCGGGATCAAGCCCACAACCTCTGCACTGTGAGGTCGACGCGCTAACCACTGAACCAGCAGGCTGCCCGCAATTGGATGTCTTATTTCCAAATTAGCAAAAAAGATCAATTTGCCATGTCATTCATTGGAAACAGACTTTGGTATTAATTTTCACAGAAAGCGACTGAAATCGGTACAAGTTGGTGCTTTGGTGGAGATTTATGCTCGACTGACTACATTCTCCGCGGTATATTATTTAACTAGATGAGGAAAGTGTATTAGTCGGGTATGCTTCAGACACTGAAAGCAGGTCAGCTTGCAGCTTTGTAGTCTGCCCAAAAGCAGAGTACATGTCCAGTCATATAGACACGACCGCAGTCCAGCGAACGTCCCCATCTTGTCGCCTTGCCCCGAGTTCAGCTTTGTAGTGTGCAGACGTCCACGTGATTTACAGTCCACACCAAATTGCATCATTTGTCTTGTGTTTTTTTTTTTTTGTGTGTGTGTATGTGTGTGTGTAGAACTTGCACCTGCTGTTTGCCACTTCCTCTCATAAACGACTAAATTTCCAGAGAGTAGCAAGGAAGAGTGACGGCAGTGATTGATGGAGGAAATGAAATCATATGGGATTAAATGAGATGGGAGGAATGAGTTGGTGGTAAATGACAGAAGTTTCTATACCTTCACAGCACAGATATATGATATGTTCTCATTTGGTGAAAACAGGCATGGATGCCTCACTGCAGGTTGGAGAAAACCCAGCCAAAATCATTTTCTATTTGCTCAAATTAACCCCATGGGCCGAAAAAAAAAATCCCTACCATTGCTGTGTTTCGTGAATGCATTGTTCTGTGTTGAATTTTTTTTCTTATTTCAGGCGCCTTGTTGGGCAGCTGTCTGTGAAGACGGACCCGAAGTGAAGACTTCGTGGCAGTTATCGGCTGTTTCTCAGTTCGCATTCTTATCATTTCTGAACTGCTAGTGATGTCATGAAATGGAAGTTGTGTTCCGACTGAAAGTATGCATAAACCAAGAACATACAGAGCACAACAATGTTGTTCTTGTCTGCTAGCTAAAACCGTCGGTTGGTGACTTGTGAAACTCGGCTGGGAAAAGACCTCAATATGCATTTCATGCTGCTATTGAAATGGGTGAGGAAACATTTTGTTTTCCTTTCATCATTTTATGGAAATATGTCAGAAGTTCACAAGAACACGGCTGTTCTAATTAAAAAGAGACTAACCTTCGTAGGAAGTATATTCTCAAGATCGTCCATAGGAAGATCGTATTTGACCGTACTCTTGAGTTCTTGATATGGAGAAACGACTCTTGCTTTGGTTTTATGTTGAAACTTTTGTGATAACGTTATCTGACAGAAAGATCCTCGGCTGTTAAATGAAGACAAAGTGAGTCATTCCCTATTCGTGCTGTGTTTGTGCTTTGTGTATTTTATGTCAGGCACTTTGCTGGGCAGCTATAGGTTCTTGGGCAAATGTCTCAAATCTCTTTGTAAATTGGAACGGCTGTGTACTTGTTAACCCCTCCCAATCTGATGTATTTCTGTGATGGCAGCACGAAATGCATCTTGGGATAGTTTCCAAGCCAAGTCTTTACAAGTAACCAACCGATGCGTCCTTGGTTTAAGCTAGCAGACAAGAACAACATCCGGCCATTCCGTGTGTCCTTGGTTTTCATTTGGATATCAACTGGAACAGGATTTGTGCTGTGATTGATGACGTTCATACATCATAAGATGGAAGAATGGAAAAGTCCCATTTTTGCTGCGCCATCCACTGGGCTAGCACAGGAATGTCGGAGGTCGACACTGAAAAATACAACATGATGTTCAGGGAGCATATAGGCTTAAACATCATTTGGTCATCTCCTGTAATTGTGACATGGGTGAAAATGACTTTTTTCTTTCTTATTCCACAAATGCAATATCAATCACATTTAGACTAGCAGTGGCTCATATAAAGTATTCTTGGGAAAAAAAAAAGCGTTTCGTTACACTAAAAGTATCAAAGGCTTTTTGTTTGGTCATTGCTTTGAGCGCAGAAATTGATTTGTAAATTTGATTTGGACAGCTAGTCAGCGTACTAAATTGTTTTTTTTAGCTCAGTAAATAAGAGACTGTACATCATTTTGTGGTGTTTGGTTGATTTTGGTACACAACGACATATGATAGCAAGGTTCTAGTACCAACTTGAAGAAGCCGTGGAGCTGATTCGCACTTTTCAGTACAGAGCAGAGAAATGTAAATGTTTGAAATATTTATGCATAATCTGACATGCTCCCATTGCTGATCATGCCAATTTACGCGTGATTGCACTGAGGACTGCATGTAGCAAAGGTCAACCTTGACAGTAGTTTATGATATTTCGTTCAATCACTGTAAATGGTAACTGAGACACCCCTATATTCATTGTGATGCCGCAGTCGGGGGGGGGGGGAAGTCAAGCTACTGGTAGTCTTGGAGTGAGCACCACTGTAATTACACTTTTAATTTCCATTTACTGTTCGTTCCTTCAGCTGTCACACTATCTTACCACTTTACATAGCAGTAAATTAAATGCAACCAAAGTCCTCATAAAGTAATGCTCGACTCCCTTTTAGACATTTTCCAGGACGTCTTTGTACAAGATAATCAATTTCATCCTTTTTTTCTTAATATCACTTAATGCTCTTACTTGTCTTTTTTTCATCATATTATTTCACCCATTTACATTGTCAGAATGAATAGTTTATTCTCACAGGGTCAACCAAGTATATTCCTTGAAGTAGATGTTCTCTTACATGGAATGGGCACAGCCTAGTGTTCTTGTTCTTAACATACCGTAGATCCCCATAACAGATTATTTCCCCAAAGGCAAAAAGCGATTAATTGAGGAGAAAGTGGGGTCATTGTTTGGGGGTGGAGGGGGTGTTTTTATCGAGGGACAAATCCGAAGATCAAATAATTGCAATAACAAAGAAAATGAAACATCGTCATCATTTACCCACAAATAAATAATGAGACTTAAAAAGATATAATGTTTTTGTGCGTTATGATAATTATCATAGTAGCTTTCTTAATTCATTTTTATTGAAACTGTACCCTATACGCCAGCTTTAAACGATACCACCATCTGGTTTAAGACGTACTCATGACTGTCCCCGAGCAGACCTGTGTGCTTTCTATTTTACCTGGAGGAAAAGGGAGACGATTTAATATCTGCAAGTCAATTAGTCAAGTGGATGATGCGTCCATTCGGACTAGGGAGTTATTATTTATTATTTTTATTTTTTAAAACCTATTTTACATTTTTTTGTACATGATAACCAAAAATCAATATTACAGTTTGATATCTATTTTAATAAATATAATCATAACAGATATCGCTCTACGTCTTGACACTTTGTAAAGGTCAGCTTCACAGATGCCACGCATGCTGTTTACTACAACACTGTGAGAATCAAAACACTACTCCCCCCCAACATCCGTTCAAATACTAGGTAAGAACAAACAAGGGGAAGTAAAAACAAAGAACGAACAATGTGGTTGTGCAAGTGTGCACCCCCCCCCCCTCCCCTTGTCTGTGGCGGTGTTCAGAACTAACCACTCGCATTAAAACTCATGATAAATGGGAGTCAGCACGCACCTGCCACCATTTGATGTGCCTCTGAGGAACTCCAAATGAAGTTCAGCTGTTCCCATGACATGTTTTGCTCTCTGGCAAGCCTGAGAAGCCTGAGCCTGAGAAGCCTGAGAGTTTTGTGCTTGCACTGACTGCTATTTGAAACTGTTCATAATTCCTTTCACTTTGACCAAGCGACCAGTTTCAGATGAAGAAAAAAAAAACCCACTCCAATGCTTGATGTTGCCATGACTGTGTTTCAATATAAGAATAGCTTTTGGTGACGCCCAGTGTTGTTTTCACATTTTGTGAATTGACTTTTTTTTTTCCTCACTAACCAGTTTGCAGCGGCCCACTTGTGACCACGACTTCCCACTTTACACAGTACAGGTAATGCGAAATGGAGACGCAACGCATCTAGAACGTCAACATATATATTTTTTAACTTTCAAGAGCTCATAAAGCTCTTTCACGTTCCAAAAGGTTACTCTTGAAAAGCGTCTTCACCCCATCGGCCCCAAGCAGGCATTCGGTGATTATCTAAGAATGAAATAATTGGGGGCAGAGTGAAGGAATTGAGATCAGATTATGGTAGTCAGAGGCATAAAAGCCACCTTTTATCAGCGGATTATAGTGTTTAATACCACAGTGATGATTAGCGCTAATCCATGACCAAGGAGCGTGGATAATGGAGAACCAGTCAATAGAATGTCAGCGTTTATATAAAATGCTTTGTTGGTTTCTGTATTTACATCTGCTGCGTATTAACCAAGGCGTCCAAGAGAGATAAATGTGCGGCCCTGCGGCGATTGCTCGGCCGTCGCACGCCGGCAAGTGAGTCATACTGTGATATTTGCGATTAAAAGATAACGACTGCGCTGTGTAAAAAAGACAAATTCACCCAAAGCACCTTGAGATAAATACACCAGTTGCGTTTGAAACATTTTCTCTTTGGAAAAAAAAAAGCCATAAAAGCCAATCTGGTAATAGCTGCAGCCACTTCGGCTGAAAAGATGTTCGAGGGGGGAATCGATCTCGGAAGTAAAGAGAGAGGATGTTTTGGCTGCAAATATACCAGGAGGAAGGGCTCCTCATCTCATAACTGCTCGAGTATTCCTTGTTATTTGCCACAAGCCTCTACATAATTATTTGCCACGAGCCTATACATCATCATCCTCACTGGCCTGAATCTCGTCTCGCTTATGCTACTTTTCTATTCAGCCTCTCGCTTCATCTTCCACCGCCTCCACCTCCTCCTCCTCCTCCTCCTCCTCCTCCAGGCTCTATATGTGGCCATGCATGGTCCATGCAGCGTGAGAGATCGCTGCTGAAAGGGCTCCGAGGGTAAATAGGCGCGAGGGCAAAAAATGTATAGCATAGCGGCAGACGAGGTGGTGGGCCAGGGGGCGATCATCGGCCGAGGAAACTCCCGGACGAGGAAGCAGTGAGTAAATGGACCCTGCAATAAGTTGTGTTGAATCATTCAAGAGCTCGACGACAATGTGGGGCATCACTAGGGTGATGATGTGTATGCATGTGTGTGTGCGCGCAAACTGGGGTTGTGAGGATGAAGTACAAAATTGCGCAATTATATTTGGTTTGATTGGTTATGATAGAATTCGTTATGGTACGGCTGTAGCTTTTATCGTGTATGTTGTCCGATCCCACTCTGTCCGAACACAAGTCAGGCGAGTGTACCACTACACTTACACTATCAGTGACTTCAAGTCTATTAAAGTTCGTGTATGTATATGAAATTCAAAGAAACAATAAATCATCCGCAACAACAACAAGGCTATTTATACAGATTTATAGCTGGTGTGCATCTCTCATAAGGCAATCCAATAAATAGATCCTAAGAATCACAATTTGATATGGCTTGATGAAATCAAAATCGATTGTTGATTCAAAATATCTATATTCATCTATCTATATTATATATATATATATATATATATATATATATATATATATATATATATATATATATATATATATATATATATATATATATGTATAATTTTTTTCCGGTTCCACTTATTTTTTACTTGAACTGACCATTCCCCCAACATTTTTAACAGTTCTAAAGCATCTTTTTTTTTTTTTTTTGCTCCTTGTTCTGCCTGTTTTGTCGAATGCTTGTGGCACCAAATTTAAGGTGTTGAGTGGAACGTGTTTGCGAAAGCTCACTTTTATTTTCATCTTGTGCATGTCTGCAAGTAACCCGAATGAAGACATTTGATGATATTGTGAACTGCTACGCATTTAGAATGCATCTCTGTTGGCAGGCGTTGATTGACATTCAATGTCGTTTGCCGCCGAAACGTACTCGGCTGTGGTCTGTTCGATCCTATGGGAGTCCGAGATGAGGGGGAGGGGAAGGAGTGCGCAAGGCTTGCCTTCATTATATGTAAACATGCTGCAATTTTAATGCACACGAACATCCTTGGCAAGCCTCCATGTGAGGAAATGAGGCGATGGAGGATGTGGAAGTCTTTCAGTCCCTTTTGCTTTTGCATCTATCAATTCTGCATTGCTGTTCCAACCCGTCCACTCTCTCCCTCAATGCTCAATCAGCCATCTTCTTCCAGCTAAGGTCTGCTAACACACGTTATCACTAAGGTGGCAGCATTCGACTCTACAGAGGAATTATTTTGCGAGAAAATACTCCCCTGATGCCATCTTACTCCCCACAACTGCATTTTTACAGCTATTGCTCCACAAGCTTTCTCCTCTCTCACGGCGTCATATCGCCCATTCCCGGCACTCATTTCTGCATTCCATAATGTCTTTCCTCTCTGCTTCTCTCCGAGCAGCGCAAGGCTTCAAACAGGTGTGACGTGTTTCGATTTCTCACACAATCAAGTCACCGCTTCCCCTCCAGCATGTCCGGACTAGTGCAGCAAACTCCATAAATCTGGCCACGGCGGGCTACGCTCCAGGTTTCTCGGGTGACAAGCTCGCACTTCTCGGCAACAGCTTTTGCCCGACAGACTTGTATCCTGGACTCTGTTTGAATGGCTATAAAAGATGGAGTGAGCGTTATTAAACCAGCATGCACAAATAAACACTCGGTCCTTGGCCTGAAAGATCGCAGGACTCCCAGAATGACTGTTTATTTAAATATCCCTTCAAAACAACCCATCTGCCAGAATCAACAAAAATATCTTTTTTTTTTGTTGTTGTTTTTTTGGCATGACTGCATTTATATGAAGAACGTGCATAATCACAGCCTAAATGGTCTGCAATCAACCTCGGTACGCTTTATTATTTAGGGCTGTCACACACAATAAATGAAGAGGCAAGCAGAAGAGAGGAAGAAAAACTGGGTGAGAGGCTGCACTTTCTCTTTGTGAGTGGTCCCATTTAAGCGTTTTATGAAAAAAAAAAAGTTTTTTGCATCGAGTTGAAATCTCAAGATACAAATGCCGTACGGCGACGAGAAGTGTTTTGGATTTTTCATGAGTTCATTTTTATTACATTTCACCGCTACAATAACGAATGCTATGCTCACACCGCAAAGCGTGTTACTAAACACTTCCTGAAAACAACTTTTCAGTTTCACGAACAATTGTCAGTAGTCTCCCTCCCGAGCCGTCTCCCCTGCACGCATCGCATTGCATACGTATCCGATTTATATCCACCAGTGGCGGATGCTGGTCTGTCAAGGAGGGGAAGCTGAATTTCGGCCTACATCATAAAAATGTGTCCATTTATTTATACGTGGATTCTACTCTCCGTTCATTTTCAAAAAAATTAGCTGTGACCCTGTCATACCAACAAGGCGTCTTTTCCAGGGAATTAACTAGTGTCCTACAACTACAGCAACTACAATAAAACCACCAGAAATTAAAGATTAATTTGTCGCTAGTCATTTTCAACAAAGAGAGTGTCGCTCAGATGATTAGAAGAAGTCTCCAGTTCATCTCAGAACAGAATGAGAATTGCAAAATGCTCCCACGGATGCCTTCACCAAAAGATCGGTGATTGGCTCATGCCGCTGTCAATCAAACAGAGATTCAGCCTCAGACAGATCATCCAATCATCATGCAGAAAAGCTCAGTGTCCGGGCCAGCCTATAAACGCCCACTGTCCATCGACTCCCAGAGACGCTGAGTGTCCGATGGGCGGGACAAAACCAGCATTTATCCAATGACTCGTCTCGTTTCAATGCATTGGGACAACCTACACCGAACTCTCGAGACACCCAGTGTCCACGCTGGAGACGCGCAGCGTCCACACAGTTTAAAGCACAGTGAAGCTGTGGGAATGAATGAGAAAAGAGTCGCGTCGTAACCAGTAGCAAGAAGCTGTGATTTGGAACAGACGGTGAGCGCCTTGTAGCGCATATTTAGTCAATGACATTTACACACAATTGTATGTACGCACATATATTTGATCACTTATTTTTGGACATTTTCGGGGAAGCTGACCTTCCCTTGCAGTCTGAGAGCAATCGCCTCTGATATCCACATACGTAAGAGGCCAACGTGCGGCATTAAAGAAGAACATTTCACATATTTGAGGATGAATACAATTTTTCCCAAAGCAAAACCTGCTAAACTCCAAAGCTCTACGCTA
Source organism: Hippocampus kuda (assembly GCA_901007745.1). Taxonomy (NCBI): domain Eukaryota; kingdom Metazoa; phylum Chordata; class Actinopteri; order Syngnathiformes; family Syngnathidae; genus Hippocampus; species Hippocampus kuda. Next base: position 10,800 of record CAAKHF010009417.1, read on the forward strand.
CGATATAGTCGTTCACAATGAAAATCACACTGTATTCACCACAGATGCTAATGCAAAGGCTGCTATCCACTCACACTCTAAAAGTGCCCTCCCCAAAATTGCTGAATTGCAACAAGCAATGTTGGTTGACCTAGAAAGTCCATTTTTTTTCTTGAAAAGTCCACCTTAAAAGTGAACTTTTAATCATGGTCTTACACTGTCCATCGTAAATTAAGCTTTGACGCACATCGACCTCAACCAATCAGAAGCTACATGTAGCTGAACCAATTAGAGGACGGAGAAATCCATTCGTCACCAGGGAGCAAAGAAGGCGCGCAAGAGGCGAAGTTACAATCTGATTGGCTGAAAATATTTTTTGAAATTTTGTCTTCACTTACATTTTTTAAAATGTGTAGAGCGTATTCTTGAGGTTTTGAAGCCCCTTACGAATCTTTTGTCAACAGGGGTGCTGTGGTGCTGTGGATGCCCTCCTCCCCTGAGGTGGAGGCCAGCTGTCCCCCACCCCTCTGCACACCACTGCTTTTCAGTGCTTTAAGAGTGTTTCCCCCCCTGTCTTTGTTCTTTCCTTTTTAATTATTTTCCTCTTGCAACAACCCACGAGCTCATTTGGGACAAACATGGAAAAACAAACACGAAGCACTGAGGCAGAATACTTGAAGCCTTTGCGCGTCTTGAGATTACACGACAAGATCTCACCACAGAAAGAAGAGAACGGAGTACACTGTCTCACACACAGTTATAAAAAGATGTTTGTCACGGATGTGTCGACACGCTTGTTCTTCTGAGGTATCAAAACCTTGAGATGACAGTGAGCGGTCCGCACACACATCGACACACAGCTGCGCGCTTTCCCGAATCAACAGAAAGGATTGACAATTTAGTTGTTCATGTAAAAAACGGAACGCAAGATAATTTGAAATACATCGGATCTGCCGAAATGTTTTTCGCCCAATCGCCTTGAAGCTTTCCCAGGAACTGGGAATTGGATTTTGCACATAACTCTCAACTATTACGATACTGATACCTCTTGACTGACCTGACATTTACTTTCCGTGCAGGTGGATTCGGAACCCTTGTTAGCCACGTGAAGATAAACATTGACGAGGACACTTTGAGGCAAGTAAAAATCGAGCCGAGCCAAATTATGGCTGAAGCTTGATATGGACGAGTCGCAGGTGGCCACTCTGCAAGTTGCATCGCTGAAGCTCTACTGATCATTCTGCACTGCCTGGCCGAGGTAAATGAGGTGGAGGGTAGCATCAGATCATTAAGTTCATGAATTGATCATCATAAATAAATAACGAATGAGACGTGTGTCAAATCAAACAAGTTAAGTTGCGGTTTCTAAGCGCCCTAAATCAGAGATTGAATATGATTACGGGATGGCATTGTGATGTCGGGAGCAACTATGTACTGGCAATAAAAACCTGTGATAAGGCAAGCTGAAGACGAGTCAAGCTATTCATTAAACCACCATGTGGGCCAACTTCAAAATAAAAGACCCCTAAGTCTACAGCATTGGTAAGTTTTTATTTTGAAGTTAGCCTTTTCATTGGTGGCATGCTGAGTTGTATGTTTGCAGCCTCCTTGACATGTCTGCAAAAAAAAGTTTTATTTATCCACTCATTCATTTTCCGATCCGCTTATCCTCACAAGACAATTCTGAGTGTTCAATCAGCCTGCCATGCATATTATTGGAATGTGGGAGGAAACAAGAGTACCCGGAGAAAACCCACGCAGGCCTGGGGAGAGCATGCAAACTCCACACAGGGAGGCCGGAGCTGGAATTGAACTCGGTACCTCTGCATTGTGAGGTCGACACGCTAACCACTGGGACTGGGCCACCGGGCCGCCCTAGTTGTATTTATTTATTTATTTATTTATTTATTTAGTGGGATCTGAATTACTGAAGGAGTCATATGATGATCAAATGCAAGAGAGAAATAGAACAAGAGAGGGTACTGTGAGCTCATGTGAAGTCCCGGTATGCTGTAAAATGTCCCAATACTCTGGAGGCTAAAATTGAGAAGTGCTGATACTCCGCACTGCTGTGTAGCACAACACTATTTTCATCACATTTGAGAGACATAATGTTATCAAGTCTCGGTAGGCGATTTGGTAACGGCAAGTACTCACAATATAGTATCTGTGTTTCCCTGAGCAAAACAGACTTGTGAGAGGTACCATGGTGCCATGGGGCATCCAGACTGTTGGAAAATGCCTTTGTGCGGGTCTCTTTCCAACTGAGCCATTGTAATTATGCCTTCTAACATGCTCTTTGATGACAGCTTGTGTTAAATGGTCCGGAATGCAAAAAGGACTGTACTTTGCAGGTGTTGAGATTTGAATATTACCCGCGGTCCAGTTCGAGCAAGGTGAGAAAGCGACAGCAGTGAATTGTAAGAACAGCGATAAGGTCAACTGAGTAATCCCCGTCCGCTCAAATGTCAACTGTTCCCCTGCTCGCCATCACAACATCCCGCGATCGATCATGCACTAATTAGGAATGGATGAGGCCTGATGTTGTACGATGGGATGCAAGGACGGTGTTTAATCACACACAGGAATACTGTCGCCTATTTAGAATACAGCGTTTCATGGCCATCGAACGATGAGCGATCACAACCTCAATTGACCTGACACACAAACAGATGAAAGTAAGGAAGAAGCGGCGTCACAACACGGTGCATCCGCCGTGCTGGGAAAAGATTAGCGAGCGATTTACTCACGGCAGCCACGAGCCCGGCTTCCTCACGCTCAACACAAGTGTGACGCTCTGGGTGGCATTAGACTGACAATGAGAACCGGCGACCTTGGGTAGAGAAACTGAATGCAACCTGTTGCTATTATACTGCAGAATTGGGCTCCTTTCAAGTAACTGGATGGCAAGTGGGCCTTGAGAGGAATAACCATTTTTTGACCACAGTAGTAAAAAGCAGTGGAATGATGAGTGGCACCCTATTGGGAATTCTAGAACATTTTAATGGGAACATTTCTGGATGTCAGTGCAGAGGTCGTGTGTTCAATTCCAGCTCCGGCCTTCCTGTGTGGAGTTTACGGTACATGTTCTCCCTGTGCCTGCGTGGGTTTTCTCCGGGTACTCCTGTTGCCTCCCACATTCCAAAAAACATGCATGGCAGGCTGATTGACCACTCTAAATTGTCCCCAGGTGTGAATGTATGTATATCATAGATATATACATACATAGATAATTCAGTTTTGACTCATCCACAAATGTATGCACATTTGTGGATGAGTCAAAACTGAATTATTATTTCTGTCTAAGACACACTTGCCTTGACACTCTTCAAACCGATAGTACAGAGAACCAGTGTGAGATGTACTCAAACATAATCGGCTCACAGCCAAATTGATATTTGGCTGTGATGCTTCAGAGTTTTGGCTTTATTTGGATTTTGTGGGCATGTTTGTACTCCACTGTCTACTGACAACAAAGAGGACAAAGTCTTTTTACAAGCTGCGTTGTCAGTTTGAACATAATTTAAGGTAAGAGAGGAAAAAAAAGGATGAAAGAAAAAGAATAAAAAGAGAATGCCTGGAGAGAAGCTGCCATGTCAGAAAAAAATTGCGTATAACGTGTAAACAAAGTCAGTTTGAAAGATGTGGAGAACCTTCTATACGATATACAGTAAGCATGAGAGGTGTAAAACAGCTCAATTTGCATTGAGTCGGTATTCATATCAGCATTATAGGATTTCATATCAAAGCTTGATTGATGAGCATTGCTTTGCTGACATTGTTGAAGTGATCAAACTCATTCACATTTTAACAAGCTACATGCTTTGGTGAGACGGGTGATGGGAAGGAGAAGAGTGCTCGTGTATGTCGAGCAGTTATCACGTTGATGCATTCAACCAAAATTTTGTCATTGCTTAGAATGTACAGTATGTGTAGAGTTGAACTTTGACACACACACACACACACACACACACACACACACACACACACACACACACACACACACACACACACACACACACACACACACACACACACACACACACGTGTTACATTTTGATTGATATTACTCTCAATGTTGCTTTGTTTCCCAACCGTTCTGCTGTTTTGCCTCATTCAAGTCAATTATCCTGAACCCACTTTTATAAACCGCGAGCCAGCGGTGTGCTGACGAAGACGCACATTACGTACACATCCGCAGAGGATGACAAACAAAAGCTCATTTCAGCAGGCTTCAAGCAACATATGGGCACAAATACGGTTATCTGCTCCGAGGATCGACCACGGCATTTAAATCGGGCCTGTGAAATAATGACATCCGGAAGCAGGAGAAACAAAATGCAGGCGCATTACAGAATGCATAAGATGCGGCGTAATTATACCACCTCTGGTGAAGGATGCCGCACTCGGAGAAATGGATTAGGAAGATTAGATTTGCACTTGACTGATTTTGTCCGGGTCCCCTGCTGATGATGAGAGCGCGTCTTCTTCACGTCTGCTCACCCACACAGACTCGGTATATCACACGTCCCTGCCAAGGCTGACAAAATCCTAAAAATGTCCATTTGTCCACCAACAATTTTTGACACCAATCATCCTTTTTAGGATGAGCTGGAGTCTTGACCAGCAGACTTCGGGCCAAAGGAAGACTGCATCCTGTACTTGTTGCCAGTCAGAGAGCTCAAATATACAGACGCAACGTTCACACCTACACATAGGTGCTCACTCTAAATTTAAGACGGTGTTAATAGGCAATGTGGTGGTGAACTGGTTAGCACGTCCACCTCACAGTGGAGAGATGCAGGGTTCGATTCCGGCTCCGGCCTTTCTGTGTGGAGTTTGAATGTTCTCCCAATGCCTGCGTGGCTTTTCTCCGGGTATTCCGGTTTCCTCCCACATTCCCAAAATATGCATGGTACATTAAAAGTTGACACTCCATATTGATCCCAGGTGTGAGTGTGACCGCGGACGGTTATTTGTCTCTGTGTGCCCTGCGATTGGCTGGCAACCAGTTCAGGGTGTACCGCCCCGCCTACTACCCGAAGACAGCTGGGATAGGCTCAAGCATGCCCTCGTGAGGTCAAAGTGGTTCCGGTAATGGCTGGACAGATGCTATATAGTGAAAAATGTTGTATGGTCGTTTCTTTTAAAACTACACTACAACCGCGTGAGGATAAGCGAATTAGAAAATGGATGGAGGGATGGAAAAATTTGACATTTGTTTCGAAATACATTCCACATGTTTGAAGATAAACCTTGAGAACATGTGCAAAGACTCTAATCACTTTACTAGAAATCTAGTAAAGTGCAGTTTTCTCCATGAAAATGCATCTCCCCTTTGGATAGTCTGCTGGCTTGGCCGCATTCGAGTGCCTGGTTGTCAGCTACGAGGATGTACACGTCACACAGAGAAAGGTGGAATAGTAAAGGGGGTTGGGGGGATGGGGGGGGTTAAAAACATCCATCTTGACATCCAGCATGTGGGCTGGGGCATGGGCGCTTTAGAGCGCCACGTTGTTGTGGCCTGGAAAATCTATGTGACAATTGTAATGAAGTACCGTATCGGTCAGCCATCAAAGGCTTACATCTGTGCAGCGCTAAGTTTTATAAAGCAATAAAGTTAGATAACTACAGTATTGACCGTTGATGTAGGCCCAACTAACAGTTTAGAACTCCTGTGAGACACTGATATGTAAAGTTAAAAATCCCAGTGCAGTTGTATGTATCATCACTCATGGAATTAAATTGCTTGGTCGGAAGTGTTATATGGTGGGGAATTCCTAAGACTGGTTTTGGAAAATACATTATGCAGTTTTGCTAATGATTTTGCTGATCCTGCTTTTTACTTCTTATACTTCACACTCCTCCCAGTAGCGAGTGAGGTGAGCGAGCTCCTCCTTGAGGTATACCAATCTCTTAGCGGAAGCTCACATAGGAAAGAACTTTTTCACTTGCTAATTCGAGCTATGGAGTGACTTCGCGGGACACATTAAAACAAGCACTCATGCTGTCTGTTTTTAAAATATGACTGAAAACAAAATTTTTATTCTTTGGGGTTCAACACAGCATGAAACTTGAGCCCTTATTTTTGTCACCTATTTTTGTTACTGTTTGTTTTTGTTTTTTTTAATTCTGTTTGATTTTCTTATGTTAAAGGCTTGATTTGTATGAGTGTACACTTTGATTCAGCCTCAGTTGTTTTTAAAAATGTGTTTGTCCACATTAGGGCCACAGTTTAGCTGAAGCCAGCGGACTGTGAGTGACAGGCAGGGTACATCCTGGACTGGTTGACCACCAATCACAGATATCTTTCAGCAGTTATGCAAAAACTCAAGCTCAAGAAGGACACCCAATGTACACTGTATGTTGTCTAGCTATCTTTACCCGTTACCAAAGCACACAGGAGAAATTGAAGACAGCAGCTTGTGTTTCACAGTCATCTGTCCGAATCTAAGAATAGTCACCATGCACTGCGCCCAAGCACATACAGTGCCGGAAGACCGCTGCACCTCAGTGCATCAGCGGCAACGTGTCAACATCATCCTTGAATGTGCTTCACACGGTCACATGTACGCACCAAGGCAACAAGCTCTATTTTGGCCGCGCGCAGACGTAAGTCTCGTCCCCGCTCCCGTCTCACTTCACCAACTAGAATGGATCACTTCTCTCAATCCCCCCAGGGGACGGCTGGGCTGCCTGGTTGTCAGGCTGCAGGCCGAGTCCTCTGAGGCGGGAGGGAAGGTGCTGCCTCGGTAATGGACCAGGAGCAGACGAGATGGAGAAGTTGAGGAAGTACATACAGGGGATGTAGATTACGATACAATTTAACCCAAGAGGAGGAAAGAAAAGCAGAAAGTCCAACACCACCTTTCACTGACCTAATTCCTTCCTCCTGAGAGACGTATATCCTCCGACAATTCAAGTGAATACAACACATTCACACACAAAAGCCGCGTCGTTCACTTTAGTGCCGTCTCTTGTGCAATTCCCTGATAAGAAAACGGACAATCAAACTTTATAGGATGAAGACAGTGATTTTTTTTTTTTGTCTGCGGGGCCTAAAGGCTCGGGGGACAGCGCAAAGTAAAAGCTCCAGGATAGAATAGGGATGTTACCTGATGATGTCAAGTGATGATGCAACACTCACGAGTGGTTAAAGTTTGCCAAATATATGCACTTATTTCCATTCATTCACGTGTGGCAGATGTTGTCAACAGGTGAACATCGGGTCGTTTGCATGCAGTGTTGCTATTATTAATATGATTATTGCTCTTCAAGGGGATTGCACATTTGATGATATCCATACAACCATTATGGAAGAATGCAGAGTCTGGATTTGAGGTCATTCACCCCCTATCAAATAGGCACAAATGAGTTGGGGCAACCATCGTCCAAATATATGCCTTTATACAGTGTGTGTTAGTTTATCTGTGTGTTTCTGCGGGCGCGTGTCTGTCGCCTCGAGCGTCAGTAGCGGCCAGACTTTCTCTAGGACCCATCTGTGTAACCATAGTGATTGAACAGTCCCTATCTCTGTTTGTTAAGCTAGCTTTCCCTGTGGGCTGCAGCGCGCGCGCACACACACGAGTGTGTGTGTGTGTGTGTGTGTGTGTGTGTGTGTGTGTGTGTGTGTGTGTGTGCGCGTGCGTGAGGTTTTCCACAGACAACAACACACAGGTTGGCGATGATTAATAAGAGCTCATTAATTTCTCTTCAACTGGTATTGGCTACTGTCCTAAGGATAGTTTTTCCTTTGTTTTTTTTTTTTTTAAATTTCAGTGCATGTGCGTGCTGATGATGGACAAGATGGTGACATGCAGCCGATCTAAACGGAGCCTTTGCAACATTGTACACGAGATGTGAATGCAGAATTGCATCGATGCACATCAAGCGTAAACGATGTCTGATTTAATATTCAGTTGACATGTGCAATTAGCATTTATTCAGGAGCAAGGAAAAAAAATAGTTTCACAGTTCAATGTTAGTTAAAAAAAAACACAACACAAGTGACAGTAATGAGACACACTTAGTGCCTGATCTGTAAATTAAGACACCCCCCCCCCCAGCAGTTTTTACTGGCATGTTAAACATGGCTCATCTTATTTAAGTGGACTTGAGTGTGAACAAGTGTTGTATCAAAAGGACAAACATCATTATACTTTCATATTTTGCTGTTTTTGGCACTAAATGCATATCAAGGCTAATCTTGTCATTGTGCACTTCATTAGATACACCTGCACCATTGAGCTCTCCATTCCTAAGATCACTTTTCCTCACCATGGTCACAGGTGGAGCCTATGCCAGCTCACATTAAGTAAGAGCCGGGGACCAAGAAATTGAACCAAGAACTGTATTGGACCGTTCATGGTCAAACATGCTAAATTCAGCTCCTTGTTAGAGAGCAGTAAATTGTGCAAAAAACATCAAAAGGGTAGAGAAGGTCAAATTAAGGTTATAGTGTACTAGCAACCACTAAAATGTCACCCTAGAAACCAAATTCTGCAAGTTTTGGGGTGTAGTGTATGAATCTTGATGACATAATGGGGTGACTATCTGTTAAGGGGCCCGTTTTGGTCTTTCGGCAAAAGTCGAGCAAACATATTTGAAACGTCTCTCAATAAGATTCACTGCAGTTTGGCAGCACTGCAAACCACAATTATCAACATTGCTCAATCAATGTACCACTCTGGAAATGGAAGAAAAACTAAGCATTTGTATGCTAACAAAGGCAGATACAGGTTGTGCATTGTATTTTGCCTATACGGTGCGTGTGCACCTAATATTGTTGCCAGCGTGTCCAGTGGCATTTCTGTGGCCGTTGGCTAGATAAAGTAAAAATAGCCCAACTTTCTCTCCTTCTTGGTCAGCACAATAGTGGAGATGCCGATAGGAGGTGGTATCAAGGGGGAGAGTTTCTTCTCTCAATGTCGACCCTCTGCTGACAAGCCTCCACTTTTAGATTTATTTTATTTTATTATTATTTTTTATCACCTCACTCTTATTGCAGTCTGCAGTGTCACTATCTGTTCAGCAAAGCATTTCCTACCCGCTGTCAATGATGACGATGATGATGTCAGCCTTTTTGGCAGTGGAGTAGAGGACAAAATGAAGGGTGAATAAGAGAAGGGAGGACAACAGAAATGAAGGGGTGAGTGTGGCTATTTGAGAGGATCTTAGCAACGATGGCCCCAATCATTTCACTCATGTATTTTGGTGACAGAGACTCTCCACGCTTTGCTTTTTAGCCACTGGTAGCTCGTGAATGCACTATTCTTTCGTACTATTGTTAAAAATACAATAGTACTGTAATATTGTCGCCAACTCGTGAAAAACACGTATGTCCATTTTCGTCATTTTTATAAATTTTTACGTGAATGGGATGTCCAAAACGCAGTGTAGTAAATGTGTGATTTTTTTTAAAAGCATATTGTAACAGCAATTGAACGTACTTCTGGGTGGTGTTGTTTTGATGTGATTGTGTAATGATATGAGAGCAATATAAATGATAATGCAAATTGAAGGAAGCCCATATCATGGGAAGCAGACATTTTTTAAATTCCGCCCGTCACTGATTTTATACACATAGCTAGATGGATAGGTAGCTAGATTGATTGATAGATAGATAGAAGTAATGCCCAATAAGTGGACTGGTTTGTGACCATTAAAAAAACTAGATACTTCAAAACATGTTGGTTCAGGTCATTAACACATGTATCGTTACTGAATTCAAAGTAACTTATGAAGAAATTATGATTTTGTCTTAAAACTCTCTTAATCGAAGAAATGACTCGAAGTGGGGACTTGCTTAAAACTTGAAAGTTGTGACCCATTCTCACCTCTGCCAAGTGGTCCTCATCTACAAGCAATTACACAGGCGTTTTCTCATGTTCGCTACTAGTGTTTGTATGTGCAACACTGTGGCACAACCTGGCATACAAGCAATAACAAGGCATTGACATATAAAGGCACGCCAATTGGACAAAGTACCTGTGAATATTAATGCAGTTGGACACGTTTCTTTGACAGGTTGCAGAATGGGTCACAACAATGTACACCTTGAATTGGTCTGGGGAGCGGAGGGATTATTTGAGAAGAAATCATCCCCAGAGGAGGTGGCCTAACAAGTGCCAGACAAATCAATCACCCCACCTCCATTGGAATGTGATTTGCACTGACAGGTTCTGTGCACACTGTGAAGCCAAGCCACTCACAAAAAAAAAAAGATCAAACTGACCAAATCTGTCAGACAGGGAATTTAGAGTGGAACATAAATATGACACAAAAAAACAACATTCGTATTTTGGACCTATCAAGTTAAATGTTTCTGTAGTCAAACATTTTTGATTGAACAGATTTTTGTCAGCCTTTCAGCTACGGAATAAGCAGTGTAACACACCCGCCAATCACTCACAACTTCCACTCTCATCAACCCACTTGAAAATCATATGCTGCTATTTTACATAGCTATTAAGCTACCTACATCAACCATACACAGTACTTAAAGACTGAGGGGGGAATGGTGATGGGCATCGCAGTGTGCATGGTTAAATGACTCTTCGTTACAATACATCTATTTGTTAAAAACAACCAAAAAAAGTGGTACCTCCAAAATACAATGCCCTTGAGGTGGCACGATTCAGAATTAGCTGTCACCCAATACTTGAAGTCATTGTAGTTTTCCTTTTTTTTATTAAATCTGTTTTTTTAATGCCGCCACGAAAGAGAACAATGACAGCAAAAGACATAAGATGGTAACCATACACCTGGAAATGGAAAGTGTCAGAAAAATTTATGCCTTTGCACTTATAAATTGTATTCTAGAATTTCTCAGCACATGCAATGTTTTGTTTTAGCATAAGGATAACAACTTAGACTTTGTTCCTTTCTTTCTGATATTGTGTTCTTATTTTGCTGGGAGACTTGCTATGCCTCACATGTCTGTGGGTGGGGTGGGTGGAGTTGGGGAGCAGTTGCATGAGGCAGATGATAAATGCATGAGTGCATATGTAAATTCGCCGATGGAGAAATAGACCAACACTTTTTACAAGGAGCCATTAGGTGGTACGTGAATACTGTCCTTACATTCCTTTTTTTTTAACTAAATTGCATCATTCATCATCATTTTTCTCTGGACAGAACTTACTGCTACATGGAGACACAGTACACACTTACCTGTCCTGGCTGCTCAGTTCAATACGGCAAAATCGACAATAAATCTAGTAAAGTATAATAGTATAATAAAAGAAGAAGTGCCTCCCCATTTCCTTATACAGCACCCTTTTGTAGTTTCGTAGGTGCAGTAAAGCTGTACAACAGATTGGGTTTGGAGCTGAAGCAACATCCAACAATGAGCCAGTGTAAAAAGCGATACAAAGACACGGTTATCACAGGGTACTTTTACAGTTTTGCAAAAAGACAGGTTTGCAAAACTATTTTCCTATTGTACACGCAACACAGTATATGAATGTGTGAGTGCAAATTTTATGCATGGAGGAATGTGTGAAGACAGGATAAGAATAAAATTAAATAAGTATGTGCGATGTCACGGACAAACAAAACCGAATGGTGTTTTTGGAGCCGTTCAGACTGAGACGCATCCTGTGAAAATCCGATATGAAACCACCCCCTGAATGTGGTGTCAAACCGTCAAGCAAAAATTGGATTTCATATGATTTGTGACTTTTCAGTCAGCGAATTTCAGTCTGGATGGGCTGAAAATCAAATTTCGGGCGGCGGTCTACACGTAGCATAAGTCATGCTACCAACATGGCAGCCATGCCCAACGTTAGCTTGTTTACATTGCCATTGCTAGGTTGGTAGTGCTAGCCCTGCTAAATTATTGAAGCTGGATATGTGCTCTCTATTAATATTTATCACAACTATGCACATAACTGCATGTCATTATTTATTTATTTATTTATTTATTTTTTCCAAGATGGCGCCCGAGTAGGCAGCCTACTGCAAGTGCTCTTCAAGAGCCTTGCTTTTTTGTTCTTTTTTGTTGTTTTTGTCTTTTGTTTTGTCACATGTTGTTTGTTGTTTCATCGTGTGGACCTGATATGGACTGTTTACAGCGTTTTTTGGCCACGACATCAGTCAAAGGAGAAGAATCTGTGCTTGGTGGTTGCGCCTTCTCGGCAGCACGCCTGTACCAGCACAGACTGATTGGGAGGAATGTCGGCGCCATGGACTGTCGGTGCTGGACAGACCTGGGGGGGGGTTGTGCCTGTAATGGGCAGCATTTTTCACAACCCCATTTTGTTCAGTGGAGATGTCGGCGCTGTCGGACAGTCGGCGTTGGTGCGGCTGGATGGATGGCTGCTGAAGTTGAGGATGAGAAGAGAGGAGCGTTGGCGCAGAGCGCCGATGCGTATTTGGAACCGAGAGTCGCCGCTTGGAATTGAAATGGATTTCCATGGGACAGGAGAAGTGAACCAATCTCTTTTTTCATCAATGGATGCTACAGCTTCTTGTTGACTTTGAAACTTAGCTTGTAGCCAATGTGTGCACATTTTGAGCATGACGTCTATGATCCACTGGTGAAAGGACACTTTGATTCTCTCCTCTTTCATCTCAAACTGCTTCAAACAACAAAGCGTGTGCTGGAAAAGTGGTTAGGACTGCACGACTGTCCGTGTTATATGTTATGTGTTGTGTTTATTATTTTACTTTATGTTAACTGTTTTGTTAAGCGCTTTGTTACAGCTGCCGCTGTTGTGAAAGCGCTATATAAATCAGCATGTATTGTATTGTATTGTATTATAAAGAGCCATAATGCTTGTGAAAGTTAATGAGGGGTGTGGCTTTTGCGGAAGACTGGGAGCGGGTTTGTAAATTGAGGCGACATACAAATCTTGCTAGCAGTTTCTAGAAGGCAAATGCCCAATTAAATTCTAAAGTCAATCAACCTTTGCAAATGGATTTCTATTTATTTAATTTTAGGATCCACGTTAGTGACACATGTTAATTTGTGGCACTGGTACAGTACTGTCTGTTGCCAATGAGGCTGAACATTTAAACTACTGAAATGATGCAAGTCAAGACGGTTAGCGGTTAAATTAACAATAGTTGCGGTACTTCTTAGACGGTGAAGGTGCTGATGCTCCATTAAATGGCCAATTAGAGCTGGTTAAAAACCTGCACAGGCCAGGTAATGTAACCCTGAGATATAAACACACACACACACACACACACACACACACACACACACACAAGTTTGCCTTTTAAACTTGC
>CAAKHF010009420.1:5520-32511 GCA_901007745.1 Hippocampus kuda
CCCCACCTCCAACACCCCCCCCCCAAAAAAAAATGCTTGCTGTATGCTGTTGTGTCTGAAAGCGCTCTACAGTACTGCAAGTCCGTTTGAGATTTGAATTGTTACCTTTCGGAGTTTGTATAAGCCTAGCGTGGGTGCTCGTCGCAGCTTTTGGTTACCGCCTGTTCCCGTCAAAGTGCTGGATTCCTTGAACTGGAGAGAGCAGTATGAGAACTTGTATAATGTCTCTGAAAATTGATGAGACCTGGCACATGTGCTTAGGGGTTAGTGAGGAGAGAGTGAGAGACAGCTCAAACCAAAGTTCCTCCCTCGCCTGTATTTTAGAAGTCATGTCGAGACCTGCCAATGAGAGACATTTTCTCAAGTGAACACTGGCTTCTCGGGACATCTTGCCTTGATGACACTGATGAAGGGAGGGATTTGTTTTTGCTGAGGGGGAGGGGGGCGGTCCTGCAAGGCTGTATGTTTTAAAGGGGCCCCTGTCAATTGAAGAGCTGATCTATTTGGTCTTGGCAAGACGTGCAGTGTGGCTTCTTTTGAGGGTGTACTGGGAAAAACCGACCTGCAAAATTTTGACAGCTGAATGCTCTGATATTGGCACATGAGGAGGCCCCAGTGCATATCCTGGCCCAACTGCGTAGAAGAAGCTCCTGGATGTCACTTGACAACATGTGGGGGATTTGGCTGCATTGGGAAAGGACTAGTGAATGCATACTCCTTATGTGGTAAGCCTTAAACCATTTGCATTCTCCCTTGGTAACAAACGGGGGAGTGAATGTCTTTTTTTTGGATCATTTGGACGATGGTAAGCAATGGGAGTGTGCATCGTTTCTCTCTTCCCACAGTAGTAGTCCCATGGAGTAGATGTCAAATGATGCTGCTTTAACCCATTTTCTCCACAGCTGACCCACCACCTTCCTCCCCAGCCTTCACAGTTGCTAATGGTTTGCTTTGGTCTGGCTGTTGTGGTGTGCAAAATCCCCGTGTGGCCTCCATGTTTCGTTTTGCCACACTGCAACACTTTCACAGATGTGGAGGATGTGAAATTTGTCATCAATTATGACTACCCTAACTCCTCCGAGGATTATATCCACCGCATTGGACGCACAGCCCGGAGTCAAAAAACGGGCACAGCCTACACCTTCTTCACCCCCAACAACATGAAACAGGCAAGTGACCTGATCTCTGTGCTGCGCGAAGCCAACCAGGCCATTAACCCCAAGCTCATCCAAATGGCGGAGGACAGAGGAGGTATGAGAACACTTTGAATTAAATGGTGACAATTGACTGTAATGTGCGATTTGACAGGGCTGCACCTCTTCTTTGTCCCATGTAGGTCGTGGAAGGGGGAGCCGAGGTGGATACAAAGATGACCGTCGAGATAGGTATTCTGGAGGTGGGCGTCGTGAGAACTTTGGTGGTGGCGGCTACAGGGACAGGGACAACGACAGAGGGTTTGGCAACGGGCCAAAAAGTGGCTTTGGGGGCAAGATGCAAAATGGGGGCGGCTATGGAGGCAACGGCGGTAACGCTGGTGGTAGCTATGGCAACAATTATTGCAACAGCAATGGCCAGGGTAACTTTGGTGCTCCGTCCAATCAGGTGGGAGCCTTTGGGAACCAAAGCTTTCAGGGCCAGGGCCCCCCTCAGTTTGGGGGCATGCAGAGACCTGGCCAGAATGGCATGAACCACCCGTTTCCTTATGTCCCTCAGCCCCCACCACCTCCACAGGCTCAACAGCCACCACCCCCGCCTCCAATGGCACCCTACCCCATGCCACCACCCTTTCCACAATAGTTGTCACACGATATATTGAACCCACTTGTTTTTGGTGCTTAGTTTAGTCGACAATAAGTCACACGTTGATTATATTTGAAGTTATATTCTTCCATGTTTAACTTTGTTTTTGCTTACTGCAGGTTTTGCGATTAATTCCGTAATACCAGAGCGTCTCCTACAGTGCAACAGTCATGTGCTGTACTTTTCCTTGATTGTTTTTTTGTGTTACATTCCTTAATTATTTAACTAGGTGATGCCTTGTATTTTGTTTGTGTTATAAATGGTGAAAGTGATGTGATCAATATTTAAATGGTGCATATGTCCCTTTTTTGCAATAAAAATAAAAAGGTTGAAACTTGTCTGTTTTGGGAAAATTGAGTCTGTGATGTTGCACATACCATTAGTTATACTGAGGAATGTGGGTATAAGAAGTCTATGCACCTGGGATATTTATTGCTTGTAGGGTAATGTGACGTGCCATTTACGTGTGTCACAAATGCAGCATCTGCTTGTCAGGATTATTACCTCAAATGTCCACTTTATGCGTTGTTTCAAGTGGGATTAAGTTCAAGTCAAATATCCACACTGTTAAAGTTCACGATTTTGCAGACGCAAAGATGAGCGTGATTGGTCCGTCCCAAGTGCGTATGTCCCGCCGTCGCCATCCCCAAAGCACGGAGTGCATACAGCAGGGGTGTCCAAAGTCGGTCCTCAAGGGCCGCTGTCCTGCCTGTTTTCCAGCTCTCCCAAGAGCAACACACCTGATTCAAATCATCAGGAACGTTCTAATGCTGCTTCAGAGCTGGTTGATGAGCTGATCATCTGCAACAGCTGTGTTGCAGCCGGGAGAGCTGGAAAACTGACAGGACAGTGGCCCTCCAGACCCGGAGCTGGACATGCCTGGTATACAGTATTTGGAATGACTTGGAAATATGTTAAAAATGTAGATATGTTACACCCAATGCACCAAGTACGTATTTGGAATGACTTGGAAATATATTAAACATGTAGATATGCTGCTGATGCATTACAATGGGAAAAGCTGAAGAACCATCAAAACGTTTTTAATTTTCTTTATGTGGAGAAATCATTTGCGCAATCGCAACCTACCTCAGTGCAATCAGGTTTGGGTCAGGGTAGTAACCATGAGCCAATGTAATCAAGTCATTTTGCTTTCCTCAAATAGAACTGACACGGTAAAAATGTGCATATTAAAACCAAAATAATAAATGAATGAAACATGAATTATAACTATTTACTTTTCAAATGTGCGTCTTCTGAAGCTCGCATTTCCGAACACCTAGGCGTAAATGGGCTGTCACTTCTACACTTAACTGAGTGAACAGTGTTAAGTTTTATATATGTGTTAAGTCCACAGTCCAAATTCGTCACGGTTAATGCGTTCCACAGAGGCTATATGAGGAGGAGCTAAATTTAGAAGGCACACGTCTAAGGAACCCCCAAGTGAGGAGAGTCCCACTCATGAAACAGCTTCAACACAGACAGACCCTGTCGAGCCAAAAGGACGTTCATTCATTCATTCATTCATTTTCCGATACGCTTATCCTCACATGGGTCGCGGGGGCTGAACCGGTAGCCAGCCAATCGCAGGCCAAAAGGATGTGCCGTGGTCAAATTAGTGAGCTACTGTATAGTACCCAAACCGTGCAATAGATGGCGTTGTGGACAACGTACGCGAAGAAGCGATGGGAAGTAATAAAAAAACACTTCCGGGTTAGAAGCAGCCAACAAATTCGAAATATAACGTGATAGTGTATTCTGTATTTACTAGATGAAAGACTAACACTGGCACGTACGATAAATGGTTTAAAAGTTTGAAATAAATCGTTTCGCGATGACAAACCAAAAAAAAACCCATCTAATTAACAATGCTACCTGTCACTTTGCTTAACTTTTTTTCCTCAACTCCTTTCACGAACTTTATAAATATGTTTATGTCAACATAGGTGTATGTGTAGGTGCGCAACCGGTCGGATTATGTTTTCCTGACGGAGCCATCGTTTTGACAGATTTGGCGTTTTTTCAACTCATGTTCAACCACGTTTTAAAAAACGTCCTGCCCAGGTATGCATTCCGATGTACACCCAATGTTTGGCAACATTCAAGAGGACGCTGCGATCCATCAGACAATTTGGATTATGCCAGGACTTTGTTGGATATCTTTGTGGACAGACATTTTATCTCACCTGGACACAGAAACGTGGAGCTGTTTAAGCGTGGGACTATTTGCAGCTACGGGCCACTGGGCACCGAGCTCAGGGAGAATGTGCTGCACCAGTGGTGGCGTTCGATGTCTGGATCCAAAGATCAGGTGTTCGGGATAACCACGCCGAGCAGCAGCGGCAGTCAGAATGCAACTGGGGGACGATGGGGACACCTGAGGGTCGCAGAACCTGATGACCTCCAGAAAATACTGAAGGAGACAGAGCTGAGTAGGGAGCAGCTCGTCCAGAATCTCCTCATGCTTCTGCAGACATCACCTTTGCTGAGAACCAGCCTTTTTCACGGTAGTACTCCAATCCTTTCTTTGTTGTTAATAGTTTTAAGAATTAAGAATTTTATCGAGAGAGAGAGAGCGATAACAATTAAATATATAGATAAATAATGTTATTGTTATACTGTGGACATGACAAATCAACATATTGAAACATAAATCCTGAATTCATTTGTTGCGCCCTCTGTTTGTTTTTTTTAGGATCTTTGGAGCAGTTCGTCCCCATATTTGAATTGGTGAACAGGAAGCTCCCATTTGGCATCGCTGAGACTGGTAGATGTTTCCAGCTCTCAAAAGAAGGCGATGGCTGGTGAGAATTCATCCACTCGCCAGCAAACCTCGTTTGTGTGCCTTACAAAGGGTCGCACTACCCAGAAATTGGAATATTGTCTTACCTACCCCAATTTACACCACAAAATGAAAATCCCTCTACAACTCTAAAAAAAAAAACTTGAGACTGCCATATTTTCTACAATTTCTTGATCATTTTAATTACTGGTGGGGAACTTGTTGGTGATTTTGGTTATTATGAAGAAAACCTTTGCTAAATGTCTCGATCAGCTCTTAAATTCAACGTTAATGTGCTTCTTTTTACTGTTATTATTATTATTGTACGTTGGCCCAAACAAATGTACCTTTCGTTGCACAAGGCATTTAAAATGAACATGAAACTGAAAAAGGGTGGTCTCATATTTCTTTCTCCAAAGACTGTCTAGTGCAGACGATCTGGAGCACTGTGATGTGAGCAACAGTTTCTGCAATCAGAAACATGTACGGTACTCTGACAATAATGAGGTAGTGATTGTCTTTTTCATGAAGAATCTATCACACAAACAGGAACATGAATCTCTGTACTTGTACTTACTAATTGGTGCAACAGAAATCGCAAAATAAATTAACACGACTAACAACTCAATAACTTGAATCTCACATAAGATAAGAGGATGAGACCTTGGCATTTTTTATTCTGATGTAGTGACACTTAACATTGTGAGTCAAGGAGATAATTCTCTTGAACAAAAGTGGCACGTTAACAGGCTACTTTCTGGTTAGAAGTGAGTTTAGCACAAAATGACTCTACCATTTGCATGTTAAATTCCAAGATGATATTTCTGTCAGCCCAGCAGAAGTCACAGAGGCATCTCTTGTCTGGTTCTGCTCCCCTCGAACCTCTTCGCAATGGATGGACCACTGGGCTCGACAGAGGCTCAAGTGGTGGAGAAAGGTGAGCTCTTGTTTGAAAACTCTCCAAAATATGTTTTGGTTAAATTGATGCCATTTAAAAAAAAAAAATTTGGGGTGGCGGGGCAGTTCGCCCTCGCTCCGTCAGACTTCAGCAGCAGTGACGTCCCTCAGAGTGAACTAGAGGGGGCGGCGTCGCGCGGTGTGAAGATCTTCTACAGGTTCCCTTGGGGTCAAGAGCCCCTGGAAGTTCTGTGGAACCGAGGAGACGGTGAGCTGCTGCAGATGCACAAAGGAATCCGCTCCAAGCTCCAGGTGAGGCACATCCACAGTGCTTTATGGCTTCTTGATGTGCTCTTTTAATGTGCTGGAGTCCAAATAACTGCATCTGGTTGCATTGCTGGCACACGACACCTTCAATAATGCCCCTGTAAATTGTCATTGCTTCAAACCCATCAGCTGTCTCACGCCGCCATGTCTTTGTGGCCTCCTTCATGCTGCCATAGCCCCCTACTCTTTAAGATCCTCAACCTCCCCTCTGCTAATCAGTCCACCATGGGGCACAGAGCTCCACCCTAACCAAGACTCACTAACTTTTTTCAAATCCTGACTTAACTCATTTTTATTTATATAAAACACACATCTTCCAGTGTGTCTACTCACTCCATCACTCGTTATATTAGCCCACTGCCCTCCATCTCATTTGGTATGCAATGATGAATGAACAATTCATGAAATTTAAATTGACATTGCAATGTAGTAGAATGCAGTTTTCAAATCACATGATAATTAATGCCTTGTGCTGATGTAGAATACTCCACTACATCCCCAATCTATATTTGTTTGCATTGTTGGTCTTTCCAAACATCCTGTAGAGTCGAGATGGGCGCAAGTCTATTCCGCACGTAGTTTCAACTACGGGGAACATCGATCGTGGTTTGTTGGCCTTTTTGTACAACTCGCTGCAACTGCACAAGAGAGAAGACACCAAACAGAAGCTACAGCAGAGAAAGGTAACGCCATCCGTAAAAGTGTAATTCTTTTTAACGAGCCTTTTGAAACATTTCTGTCATGCCTTATTTCATCATGTCACTGATTTATTTTAGGTTCTGAAAATGCATCCACTGTTGGCCCCTGTCAAAGTGGCTTTAGGTATCGGCAGAGGAGCCACCATGGAGCTGAGGCAGGTCGGAGAAACACTTAAGTGATTTGTTGACCTTTGCTGAGTGCCATTTGCCATTTACTTTGCTTATGGACTGTAGGTTTGTGATGGCCTGCTGCAGGATTTAAAGGAGGCCAAAATCTCTGCTTGGCCCGGATATCTTGAATCAACATCCATGCCAATGGAACAGCTCAACTCCAAGTAAAAAGTTGATAAAAAAAAGAAATGAATGCACGACTCATAAAAAGTTAGGGATATTCAGCTTCCGTGTTAAATTTCAGGATCAAACTAAAATGCACCATAACCGTAACTGGCAAACTTGATTTAACCTTAATTAAAAAAAATAAATAATTTTTTTAAAAATGTTTTCCTGTTGGGTATTCAGCCAGTTTGCTAGTCTCTAACAAGGAGCTTAATGGCAAAATCCACAACAGTTGTTTTGGTCCTTGGAAATGTATTGGCAAAGTATAAGATGTCCAAGGACATCCATCTCTGTGCCTTTCTGTGACTCCTCCAGTTTTTGTTGCAACCTGCTGATGACAATCTGTGATCCACCAAGCTCACTGGCTACTTACACCTGAGGACATCCTGTTTAAAGCTTTACAATGATGAGGTACTGTTGATCAATTGTTAGGTGGCCTCTCGCTCTTATGACATCAAAAAGTGAACAGCACAATGAACAGAAACTGTTTGATATCCATTCATATCAAACCAGGAAATGTATTGGGATAAAACAACTGTTGTGAATTCTGCCATTCAGATTTTTGTTGGAACACGGCAATAAAAAGTACGAACACACTGAACAGCTGGACATGCTTGTTGAAAAGAGCATACAGTATTTAAAGGTTGTTGTGCATTTTAGGTTCATCTGGAAATTT
This sequence comes from Hippocampus kuda, assembly GCA_901007745.1. Lineage (NCBI taxonomy): Eukaryota > Metazoa > Chordata > Actinopteri > Syngnathiformes > Syngnathidae > Hippocampus > Hippocampus kuda. The sequence continues at coordinate 13,037 of CAAKHF010009420.1, forward strand.
CACCTGAAAAAACACTATCCTTAGCTTTTTGTAAGTACTTTAGTGTATATTAGAATGTTTCACTGTCTTCATGAATTGCTTAATGAGTAGTAAATACACTTTGATGTGGGTGTTTGGTGCATCGTAGGTATGACGAGATGGGTGTGCTTTTTACTGCGGTCATCAGTGAGAGCACGCTGGAGAGCGGTCTCCTGCAGCTGCGCAGCAGAGACACCACCATCAAGGAGACCATGCACATCTCGGAACTGACCAACTTCCTCTGCAGATATATTTCTGCTGCAGGCAACATGTAAATTATTATCCGTGTCCTAATTGGATGTCCACTTGGTCCCTCAGTTTTGTATTGCTGTAGGTACAAAACCATTGCCAAGGACTTGTTGTTTTGTTTTGTTTTTTTTGATACAGTATTACATATAGTCAAGATGGTAATAAATGGACTACATTGGCAACATCAAGGAGGTTTTTGAACACATTTTGTCATTCAAGCCATTCAGAATGTACATTGACACCACAGTATTTACAATTCTTTCACGGGCCGTTTACGTCGGTCAGGGCAGATGTGGTTTTGACGGTTACAAGGCATGTGATGAACTGGTTTGCACAAGACGGTACAGTCATTGCAGTTTTTACTCTTTTGTATCAGAGTGTTTTCATATTCTGTCTTAGATGTGTTTAACATACAAATGTAGTTTTTACTGTAATTATAACATCACTACTGCATTAATGTAAATTAGTGATTGTTCCATCGCCACTGCAGGAATGGAACATCCCCATAAGCCAAAGAGCCGAAGAAATATTTCTATCAAAATCATTCCATTATTTATATGGAAAAAAATCTTGCCACAAACAAAGCATTTTTAAAAAAGGGTTTGAATTAAGTATGAACATAAGCTTTGATCTTGAGATCACGAGCATTTCTAACACTATTCTGAGGCCTTTCGAGAAAGAAACACAGTCGGACATAAATGCTTTCATGTTTCGGACTTGCTACAATTTAGGGATTTTGAATAAATCTCAAATTTGATTAGAAAACAAATTGGGAGATGATTTAAGACATGGGTGTCAAAGTCAAGGCCCGGGGGCCAGACCTGGCCTGCCACATCATTTTATGTGGCCCGCGAAAGCAAATCACGCATGTCAAGTTCCATGACGCTTGCTAAAGACTGAACCAAAATTTCAAATTGTCATATGTAATCCACAAGTCATTATTCTTGACTTCTGATATTAAAACTAATTATTCATCAATTTGTTGTGCGCTATGTATGTAAGATGTGGAGGGGATGAAACATTTATATGGTTTCCCAAAATTCATAACGGCCCTCCAAGGGAAACCGTTACTACAATGTGGCCCGTGACAAAAGGGAGTATGACACCCCTGATTTAAGATGTGTTTGTGGGGAAAAAATGGCTAGATAGATAAAATATTAGAGTTTTGATTTTTTTCTTGACTACCGGCTGATAGCGCAGTCGGTGGTTTTGAGAAAGCACAAGCAAGAAAGAATAGTAGATGCTTTTGAGGAAATTAGGACTCACTCGCCATATCAGGTAGTAGCAGTAATGCACAATTAAGTTGTTTGGCAAACCGCTATGACAAAACAGAAGAAGAGAAAGAACGAAGACACGGGAAACTCGCGAGATTTCCCAGACTGTCTTTTCCTCTCATTGGTCCATTCGTGAACGGTTCAGCGTGTCTGCACTCGCTGGTTGTGCTCGGTGGTTTTGCTAGCATTTAGAAATGGCCACAGCCAAGCAAAATGAAGCGAAAGCTTCTTCTTTGGAGGAAAATAAGGAAAATTCACCGGGCGGAGGAATTGGTCTTGAAAGTATCTTTTTGCAGCGTTCTATATCCATTGCGTGTTTTATCGAATCAAGTCTGCCAATATTCGAAGCTAACTTTAGCATCTCAGCTACGTGTCTCGAGGCTCGCGATGTTAGGCTACGTGTCACACTGAAGACTCACTGACAGACAATTCAACTTCTTTTGCTAGCTCGCCTTAAAATGATTGAGAGCGTCAGATACATATGAGAAGTGATTGCGTGAGTGTGTTTTAGTGTGTTATTCCTGTTGCTTAGTAATAGCGCATCGTGTTATATCGAAACACCCAACAGTTGTAAAAATACTGTCGTAATGGTGGGTACACGTGGAATGTGTAAAAGTGAATGAAATATTAGTGCGCTTGTGTGTAAAGCTGAGATTCCTTATCTGTGAATCGTAGTCTTGCAAATCATTAAGGAGTCCCAGCAGCTGCACGGTCTCAGACATGGGGACTACCAAAGATACAGGTAAGCGCTTGTCTGGTTCTGGAGTCGCGCAATTGTAGCTGTAAGAAGATTAAAAGCATGACCTTGTGACTCCTGTCATAAAGCTGTCTGTACCTACTCTTTTGCAGGGGCTACTGTTCTCGTAGACTGCGCCGTCTACGCAAGACTCTTGGATTCAAGATGGGGAACCGGCACAAGTTTGTTGGGAAGAAAATAACAGTCGAGATGCTTTCAGACAGCAGGTAAGGAATCACATTATTGCTGTTTTGTAATTTATGATTGGTGACAGATGGGTACACAGGTTAAGTATACTTTTTGCCATCTAGTAGATGAAGATCTAATCATTTTGCCTGTCGCAGGCCGAGATAGATGAAGATGCATTTGTGGGCATTAAATTATCATTTTGGTGAAAATGAAATGGCCCTCTGGGATCCACAGAGGGAAATTGACTTGTTGATGATACCTAAGAGTTCATGCAACTTGTTCCTCCTTTTTAGGTACTTGCTTCTGGTTTTGATGGAAGCAGAGCGTGCATGGAGTTATGCCATGCAATTGAAGCAGGAGGCCAACACGGAGCCGCGTAAGCGTTTCCACCTGCTGGCACGGCTCCGGAAAGCTGCCAAGCACAGTGAGAAGCTGGAGAAGCTGTGTGAGAGCCCCTCTGTTGATGCCAAGACGAAACTGGAAGCACAGGTACTCTCAACCCTTTGTTGATGGTGCCGTGCGTAGGCCTGTCAGGACAATATATTTTCCCCAAAACTGTCACATTAACCGTGAGATCGTTTTTTAAATCTCATTTGCATTGACAAGTGATGTCGGAACAAAAATAATGAAAGTACAACCTCATTTTCTCGATAATATGTTCTATGCAAACAAACAAGATAATCTGATTTATATTTTGTTCGTGGAATATGAATTGAGCAGAAAAATAAATCTGTTTTTATTCATCTAAGGAGTCTGCTATTTTGCCCTAATGGTACTGTCAACTGAAAATGAGATCACACAGTACCCAATAAAAAAAAAATGGTTCTAATAATTAATATGGGATCATATGGAAAAAAAAACGTGATTTTTGTTTTATCCCCATAGTACATATCTTTCATTGAGTTGTAAGTGATTTCAACATTGACAATGATTTACAATGCACATACACTAAGATTTCTCCAGTGTTTTATTTTGTAACGTAATCTATTAACCACCTCGTCTTAGAAAATGTAAGACTTTTCCTCGTCCATAGAACTACCAAAGATTTTTTTTTTTTTAGTGCGTGTGTGCGTGCGTGCACTTTTATTGTCACTGATGTTGCATCTTGTTTGTAACTCCAGGCCTACACATCATATCTGACTGGCATGGTAGAGTTTGAACTGCAAAAGTGGAAGTGCGCCATGGAGGCCTTCAACAAGTGCAAGTGAGCCTTGTTTCACTCATTTATTTTAAATAATGTTCAGTTATTCAATGTTTTCCTTTTATCATAGTCGAGGAATACGATAAATTGTTAATTTGATTTTAAGGACCATCTATGAAAAGCTTGCAAGTGCATTTACTGACGAGCTGGAAGCGCTGTATCGCCAGCGTGTGGACGAAATATCACCCAACATCCGATACTGTGCTTACAATATAGGTAAGAGTGGTAGACAATAGTGAAAATAATTAACAGATTGTACTTTGAAACTGTAATCATCTCACTTCTTGTCTTTTCCCCTCACTCATGGTTTTGCTGTCTGACAGGTGACCAGAACGCCATCAATGACTTGATGCAGATGAGACTCACAGGAGGGGGTGGAGGCATGATGGCTGAGAAACTGGAGGTGAGAACATTGTGATGTTGCTCACAAACTAAAGAATCACTGCTCCCAAATTTACCAACGGTCATTGATCTCCCATCCCCAGGCCCTGATCACTCAGGCAAGAACCAAGCAGGCGGCCACCATGAGCGAGGTGGAGTGGCGTGGGAGGAGTGTGCCCGTCAAGATTGACAAGGCTCGCATTTTCCTGTTGGGTCTAGCAGACAATGAGGCTGCCATTGCTCAGGTCAGTATCCCTCAGGATTATAATTGTTTCTGAAGTTTCATTGTTGTTAGTTTAGATTTTTTTTTTTTAAATTTGGTTAGTTTTAATTTTTTTTCAGAGGGGGGTTGTTTTATTTGTAAGAGCATTTTCCCTGATATATATATATATATATATATGAAAGAAATGTACTATGGGGATAAAACAAAAATCACGTTTTTTTTTTCATGTGATCTCATATTGATTATTAGAACCATTTTCTTTTATTGGGTACTGTGTGATCTCATTTTCAGTCGACAGTACCATTAGGGCAAAATAGCAGACTCCTTAGATGAATAAAAACAGATTTATATATATATATATATATATATATATATATATATATATATAGGGATTAGTTTTAGTTTTTTGGGGTCAATTTTTCTGTATTTTGTGTTTTGCAAGATGGAAAAAAAACCCACATCACAATAAGTATTGGGATGTAAAAATTTAACCAAAATATATTTTTTAAAAACAGCCATCCACAAATTCAATGCAGGTACTGTATAACAGTCCACAGAGTTTGAAGTACAGTCGGTGCACTGCATAATTTTGCTTCAAAAATTTGATCCATTACAACTGTATCTTCTCAAAGCTTGGATGGTCTCAATTTGCATCCCTTGTTTAGCAAATAGCAAAAGCATGAAGTGGATTTGCACCATAAATTCCTATTGAGAAGTATTCCACGAATAACACTTTAAAAGTATTTATTAAGTTTATTCCTGTAATTGTCATGGACATTGATATTACCGGTAATTACTGCTTTATTTGCCTCTATGTTTATATTCCATACTACAATACTTGTCATGTTATTTGTCATAATAAAGAATATCTCAATTAGATTATTTTCCATAATCGTCCAGCCGTAATAAATATGGCGATACAGTTTTTCTGTCATCGTACATAAAAAGAATTTTGCACGATTGAATATGCTTTGTAATAGAATATTATACATTTTATTGGTGAAAAGCAGCATTCCTATCCTGTTCAATAATCAAAAAAACTGTAAAAGCACAACTTTACTGCCTATATTTCACAGTACACACAGATGTATTACACCTCAAGGTGACATGGAAGAGGGAACAAAATACTTTGAAATAGATGAGTTCAATTGATGAGTTGTGAGGGCAGCGACAGCACATGGATTGGATTGGATTGGATTGGACAAACTTTATTGTCAAATGTACTGTATGTGTAACATACAGCACAGATGAAATTTCTCCCCTCTCAACATAAAACAACACATGAGACACAGACAATCGTGCACTCTTAACCACTTTCCTGCATACACTTTGTTGTCTGAAGCAGTTATAGATAAAAGAGGAGCGAATCAAAGTGTCCTTTTCACCAGTGGATCAAAGACGTCATGCTGCATGTAGAGTATTGTCCACAGTTTCGTGTTTAAAAGAAAAGAAAATCCACTTCTGGTGTCGATATCTGTATCATATTTGGCCCAGGTAATACTTGGTTTCAGATCGCATCCAAAATCACTGGTATCACCCATCCCGGCCAACAAGTGGGGATAGATGATTGACCATCCAGTCAGGAGTAAGCATGAAACCAGTCCATCAATCAGGAACGAGCATGAAAACAGTCCACCAATCAGGGGCTTGGGTTCTTACAGATGGATTTGCATATGATGGGGATGTCAGATGCTGCACTAATCCATGAAGCCAGGGTGCAGCCAACCTGTAACCGAAGTGTAACCAGTCTATCAATTAATAAATGTCTATTTGGCAGATGCTGTGCCAATTCCAGCAACACCTTTAAAACACCACTTGGTGACGTTATCATCGCTCCGCAAAACCCTTCCTGTTCAGTACTTTAACATAACTATTTTTTTATACTGTAGATAACCTTTTAATATTCTTTAAGGTGTGAAAGTGCTTGTACAACTTTTTTTTTTTTTATTGGTGACAGTTTGAGCCGCGAATAAATTACAATTATAGTAATTTATTTAGTGAAATTTAGGTGGAATTATAACAACTTAGAAGTCAAACAGTGTCAGTTTCACTGTAGTCTGCAACACTTTCTTGTCCTCACCTGATTCTCACCTTTCTGAAAATCTCTGGCTATACTGTAGTTGACCAAACGTTCAGTGGGTGTCATTGTACTCTTTTGAATCTCCATTGGCTAATCGGAGCCACCTCCATTCATTCCTGTGGGTTTTGTCGCAAGCACTCTTCGTGCGCACTCCCATCAGGCCCTCTGGCATTTAGCTCCGCTCTTCGTACAACTACATTCTGAGCATATCAGTACACACACATATGCAGGACAACACCCAGTTTGTGCATGCGTGAAGATGCAATAGTATCGCCGTTTACTTGAAATACTTAAAACCTGACTTCTGTTCCTTGCAGAATGTATTTATTTTTTCTCATAGCGCTAGGTATGGATGTAAAAGTCGCAAGATTTCATATTCTGTACACATTGTCATCATTGATACCAGCTTACGTGCTCCGTGCACCGAAGAGCCATTTAGTATGTGTCAGTCTGCATGCATGCAGCCCTCCTCCTCAACCACAGAGCATGTAGAACAGGCAGCGCCGGTTATGCTGGGCGTAGCAAGGTGTTGCCACGCAAGTGCGGGACTTTAAATACCACCATGACCCCTGAGGTGCATCGCTCAGCTCCCTCGTCAATTTTTGTGCTTTTAAAAGTGAATGTGGTTTTAAACACACATCAAGGGGAAGTATTGATCAAGCATATTTGCTGACCTTCACTGCTTTTTGATTTTACAGCTGTATAGATGAGTAATTCAAGGTTGTAAAGTGAAGAAAATGCATCATTGATACCAGAGTAGAGTGCAGGAATGCATCAGTAGCCTGCTGGGCCACATACCTCCATCTTCTTCTCACCTTTATCAGTAACTATGCGTTCTTGCCTTGGAGTCTCACACTTTTGATGTGTAGGTGTGTGTGCGTGCACGCGCGCGATTGACTTCCGAGTTTGCGACTTGAATCACGTGGAAAGTGAATGCAAGTGTCGAATTCAGGTGTTGAGCAACACACCAGCATTGCAGCTGATCGTTCGCCTCCCAAATTCCAGCGCCTCTGTAGGCATTTGCCCTGATTCAGTCTGCTTGTTTAAAGGGACAACCTCTGAAAATGTCACCAGACGTGGACCGAAATCAAAATGGTCTTCTAATCTACACCAGATGTTTTCTATGTGAAATAACTTATGTCAATGTCATTCTTTTTATCCTCCTGACTACCAGTAGTTCAAATTTGTCCTCTGTAGAGGACATTTGTGAACCTAAATATCTCCCACCCAGTGCATCCAATCGCATTAACTCCTTTTGTTACTCTAAAGAGGACATTCAGTGCTTTCCAATGATATCAAATTTGTAGGGGTTAGAAAAAGTAAGAAAATGGCTTCCCTCAGTGCAAGCAGTTTTTATGGGAAGAGGAAAAGTAATACTTTTTAGCAAACACATTTTTTCTTGAAATGTTGTTGGAATTTTAATTATAAGACTCTTATGAACACGTTAAAGTGTTGTTTGAGTTGTTTTAAGTGTATTTGAGCCTGTTTAAATTTCAAAATAAATGTGATTGGACAACATTTTTTTTCCTGGTAGTCAGGAGGTTAAGGTTGAAGAAAAAGTAAGACAATGAATACTGCAAAATTCTCTCTGTGAAGGTGCACCACCTCAATAAAAAATCGGAAGCTTTTCCCACCCGTGCTGCTTTACAAGTTCCACATTTTACACACATTCACATATGATAAAACACTATTCGTGGATTAATTCACGCCAGGCTCCTCTGCAACACCTCGGTTGCTTTTTGGGGATACATCTTTGTATTCAATTTTCAACAAACATATGTTGTCAAAATACGATACAGTCTTTCTATCTCACAGTAAAACAAACAAACAATAAAAGGAACACCCAAATTTGTTGTATCGCAGTCATAGTACGAAGCAACAAACATAAGTGTGGATGGCTTTATTCGATCAATGCTTCCAAGCTTGACAAACGTCCTTTTGCACTTGCGCATTCACACAAGTTTCGGTAAATTAAAGAGAAGCTAAATATAAATGGAAACAAGATGCTCTTGGGATTGGGGAAATTGCAAATAAGCGCTTCTTTGATCACCAGGGTGTCGTTGGGGAACAATATCGCACTTATGGTCCGAACTTCATAGTAATAATCAAATGTAACGGTGTCACCAGCTCTTCGGAAAATATCTTGTGGCATCGTCGACATGTTATAACAGAAGCACATTGATCTGTCATCTCACCATGGAAATGCAATCCAGGCAAAGGAAACATTGATTCTAACAAAATGTAGATCCTGCCTCTTGTTTTCTTGCCACTGAATTCTGGATTGCTTTTAATCTCATCTCCTTGTTGCCTCTCGAGAAGGCAGCCAATGAGGAGACCAAAGAGCATCTGTATGAGACCCTGCTGGCCGAGTGCCGAGACACCATCCAAGCGGTGCGAGAGGAGCTCAAGACTGAGGCGGTACGATTATTTCACCCAAGAAGTAGCTTCTCTCTCTCTTTTTTTTTTAAATAGCTCAATTGCAGGGTGTTCCTATGACTGAAACGTCAATAATTAACATGTTTTATGTTTGCTCATTACTCGTGCTTGCAGAAGCAGCGAGAAAGAAGTTCTGATGCTGAGAATGGAAAAGTGTCCAACATGCAGTTTCTGCACAGGTAGCTTTTGTTTTCATCAATGATGAGTAATTTTCGCAGCCACTGTTTCAATCTTGCTATATTCAAGTTCTGCCCCCTCCTCTTTTTTTTTTTTTTTTTTTTGTGCAAGCCAACAATAGTTTATTATGTTGGAATTTTTCATTGTGGCTTACCAAAGTCTAGTTTCTAACATGTAACGGTGGAAAATCGATAGCTACACAATTAGCATGACAGCAACAATGACACGGCATGTTGGTTACTCATAAATTAAGCAAAGAGAATCAATTGGACGTGTTCCGTGTAGTGTGCTGACATTTTCTCTCTGAACACCATATCTTTTGATCCTCTGTCGCAATCGCTGCCACTTCACATTCCAGTCTTACATTCCATTCCACCAAAGTAAAAATTCTCTGGCAACCAATCAATAGACCGCTGTGTGTCTTGCTCCACCTTACACGAGCGAACAGGACCGTAAATCGAGCAAACAATCCTTCTAAGAAATTTGGGATGGTCCCAATTGGAGATTTCTTCAACGTTTCCAATTGGAATGAAGTACTAAATGCAGTACAGGTGGTCTTTGGTTTGTGAAGTCCCCAATGTGTCACATTTGAAGGCAATAGTTTGCACAGTGGCATAAGAATGGAGAACGTGGAGAATTTGGCAGCAACTCCTAGAACTAATCACTATTTCAGCCAATTGAAATTAACCTGAGTAGCCCCTGCCATATCCCATAGAGAAATGATCATTTTAAATAAACCAGCCAGTGTTGGTGGTTGAATTTTCCATTTCCATTTGTAAATCAGGTGATGACAAATGTATCGATTGTGACTTTTGAATCATTAGCATAGATATGATAGGAAGTCAAACGTTTGCTTAAGCTGCTGGTGTCCTCTGCCAGCTACCTGAGCTACATCAAGCTGTGCACGCTGGTGAAGAGGAACGAGAGCATGGCGCACACACTGCAGGCCAAGCTGAAGGAGCCCGAGGGGGATGAGAATAAGAGGGGCCCCCGTCCACAGGACCTCATCCGCCTCTATGACATTATCCTGCAGGCAAGTGTGTGGACGTGGAACATAACCGCTGTGTCGTTCCTCTGAACACCGCATCTGTAAGCTTTAGCGGTCTCTCTGTTGTCCCCGCAGAGTCTGGCTGAACTCTCCTCCCTGCAGGGGCTGGAGGACGACCACACCTTTCAGAAAGAGGTGTCCCTCAAGACGCTGGCCTACAAAGCATACAGGTCAGCCACTGTACATGTGTGAGTAATACGTTGCACACCTTTGATACTTACTATGTTTGTGTGCCTTGCAGGTGTTTCTACATTGCCCAGTCTTATGTTCTGGTGAAGAAGTGGAGCGAGGCTCTGGTGCTCTACGAGAGGGTGCTCAAGTATGCTAAGGAGGTGCAGTCGAAGGCCAAGAGCATGAACAGCCTTAAGGTTGGGAGCAGCATGTTGCTAGTCGAGCCTCAACGTGGGCACCCATGACCGGTGCAAGCGTTCACTGAGCTTTTGCGTTTTAATCATTGACGTTGTCTGTGGTCCCGGCAGGATCTGCCTGATGTTCAGGAGCTCATTGCTAAAGTCAATGCAGAAAAATACTCTCTTCAAGCGGCAGCCATTTTAGGTGAAGACTTTTAAAGCTGCTCACTTTTTATTTTTATTTTTTGCTACCTGAGGGAGCTAAGCTGACAATATGCTTGTTTGTTTCAGACACTGGCGAGATTGTTGACGTTCCCACGCCACAGCCCATCAAAGACAACACGGTAAGAGGAAACAACTAGGTCTAGACCTATGCAGATATTTGAAAAACATTTTGGCTAAAAATACAACAGGAGCCAACATGGTTCTACGTACATTATGATGCTAATGATCGTCATTGCCTGAATTGGAACCATGAATTGACAGAACTTGCAGTCTTTTAAAAGAGTACACTGACAACTTCACAACATTTGCCCAAACAACTATGGCATAAATCTAAATCACTAAATCCTAAATCAGATTACAACATCAATGCAAACAAATCTGTGGCCTTCTTGCGGCCTTTACGATTTGAAAATGTCATTTTACTACATTTGATTAATTTTTCAGCCCGAGTTAAAAGCATTTTTTTTTCTTTCGAGGTGCTTGCTTTTTAAGCACAACCATGAGCCATATGTGTGGAAATGAGACAGTCATGTAGGATATTATGGGTTTTAAACACTCCTTACATTTGTGTGGACATGTCCGAAGAAGCAATTTCCGCTAATGAGTCACTTGTCAACTCGGTAACGTTATCCTCGTCACTCTCCAGCCTCTGTGCGATCGCTTGGAGACGTTCCGCCTAGACCCGTCCCTCGTGGGCAAGCATCCCAACCTGGTCCACTTTCCGCCCGACTTCCAGCCGATCCCTTGCAAGCCTCTCTTCTTTGACCTGGCTCTCAACCATGTGGCCTTCCCGCCCCTGGATGACAAAGTGGAGCAGAAGGTCAAGGGCGGCCTAACCGGCTACATCAAGGGCATCTTTGGATTCGGCAGCTAAAACGTAAAGAAGAAAAGCCTCCCTCGTGGCATTTGTTAGAATCATGTTTCTTGGTTACTTTCAGTGCCTCCGCGCGAGACAACCGGATGAGTTTTGGAGAAAGGAATGTCATGAAATCCACCTGCCAACTTTTAATGACTTGTCATGGTTAAGCCGGTTACCATGTCTTCATATTTACATCCATGTTGTTTATAGATTCCCCCCCCCCCCCTCAGAAAGCCACTTTGACACAGTACACTTCATGAAATAGCTGCAATCATGTGACCTCAAGCACCTCATTTGTTTGCTTGTTCCCTTTTCTTCCCTCCAGGTCCGCCCTGATTTTTAATTAGTTTTTTTTTTCGTCTCTCAATTGTCAGGGTTCACATATTATCAATGTAGAACCAACCCGCTGGTTTAGGCAATCAATGTACCGGTAAAATGCACAAGGCGGTCGGTTGCTTCCGGATACGAAGATTGTGCTCAAGTCAAGTGCAGTGGGGCTTCCTCTCTGAATTTAGGTGAGCTCTTAGGGAAAAAATAAGGGTACGTTCCAAAAAGGATTCTGGGCCTGCTCTGGTACACTTCAGACCATTTGGTAACAAAGAGTGTTGTTGGAATGTAATGGAACACTCACACCCTCCAAGTAGACTTGGAGTGTCAGATTGAATTTTCAAAAGCATTCAAAGTTCACCACTGTTGATTTGCACTGTGACCGTTGTCCATCCATCTGTTATCTAAAAGGAAAGAAAAAGATTCACTGGATAGTCAAGTCTTTAGATCAGCGATTCACTAATCTTCCGGTGTCTTGCTGTGTCTTCATGTGGGAAACAGAGATGAAGGTCCAACTGTTTCAGCCTTTCCAAATGTCTCATTTTTTTGCCGTATCTGGCATAAATGAGTACACCCCTGACATTCTAGTACCATATATTTTCATGGGACGATGGACGATATGACAGTCAGCTAAACAGCTTGTATACCAGAAATTTACTGCACTCTGAAAATAGCTCAATACAAAACTATTCATTTTTAAACCACTGGCAACAGGATTACACTCCAAAGTGAAGCATCCGTAATTGTCATTTTGTTCAACTCATGTATTGTCTTATGTCTCACGCTGCTGCTCAGTTTGAGGTAGTTAGCTGTCTTCATATAGCCTCAGTCATCTCTATACAACTAAAATGCCCCCCCGCCCCAACCCCTTCCTTACAGATCCTCAGAAATGCAACTGGAAAACTGTAACACTAACTAGCCAAATGTGACTGGGGTTGTACCAATAGCTAATTGAAGCCAACGTGGACATTTTCACTTCAGGGTTTACTCTGTTTTTGTTGCCAGTGGTTTAGACATTTTTGGCCGTGTGCAGAGTAATGCGGTGGACAGTATATACAACTACTATACAAGCTGCCCACTGTTTACACTGTAGCAGTGTGTCGTTTCAACAGCATTCTATCATGAAAAAAAAAATTAACAAAAACATGACAGTTGTACTATTTTTTTTAAACCCCTTAAGCATATGTCTGCTTCCAGAGGACCATGTTGGAGTCTTTTAAATGTTGTTTTCTAAATCACAGATATCGTCCCTGTCTAGAAATGTTGTACTGTGCAAAGGTCTTAGGCAAGCACACGCTTTTTGCTGACCCTTTTGCAGCACAGTGAGTCACTCACCCTTTGTTTGGCAAAGTTCCAGTTGTATGCCTTTCCTGACATTTTGTGTGTGGGGTGGGCTGGGGGTTCATTTTGACACGGTAAAAGAGTAACTAGTATGAAGCACTAAAACTAACAGGTCGACAGAAAATTGACACTCAAATATTTATTGTTTATGAAATGTGGCCTCTCCTGAATGAGCTCTATGAATTATCCCGTTACTTAAACATTATTCTTATAGCAAACATCAAATCTAAAGATTCCTAAGACCTTTGCACGGTACTGTACGTCTTAAGCCCATCAGAATATACTGTTGGATATTTTATCAATAAACCGCTGATCTGTTATTTACATTTGCAATATGATGTGGGGGGGGAGGCCGGGGGTCCGTTTTATGATGGGGTTCCATTCTATGGTGGTGACATAACCAAGTCCTATCATAGCCAGTAAATACAGTATTTGTATGAAAAACACTTCTGGGCGATGGATGTACAACAATGAAATGAAATCAGTTTGCGCCAGGCGCCTTGTGTTGCAAGGTGACACCTTTGGCCCCCTTGCGTGAACTTGTCTGTTGTGTGTTCTTTGTAACCTGGAAATGTCCTACGTCCCATAAATTGAGGACCCACTCTATTTTTCTGTCTCCTGAGTTGATTTTCATTGACCCCCATCCCCTGTCGTAGTCAAAGATTTGGTCCAAATGAAAAGTTGTTTGGTAGCAAAAGAAATGAGCTGAGTGATTTGAAGACATAAAATATATTTGCACCTAGTCTTTGCTGTGGTTCATTTAAATTCAGCGGCATTTTGTTCTCGGGGTTAGAATGTGACTGGAAAGTGTGTATTTACAAAGTTTATGAAAAAGTGTAGCGGTGGGAGTGTGCAGTGTTTGAAATGCCTCAGCTGGGCGTGGATGTGTGTAGGTTTGTTGGATATATAATAGTTTGCATTGGCCGCAAAGGCGTGTTTGTCGCGCGCTGAAAAACTGTGGTCTTTCTTGCATTTTTAACATCATGGTGGTCCAACCAGAACTTTCTTTTGGAACCCCGTCAAGCTTGCGCGGCTCACCCGCTTCACACACATTCCAGCGTCATGCAGAATGTGCCCTGCCTGGGTAGAGCAATGATGGTTGAGGTGGAGATAAGGATTCTTGTGTGTCATGCTGAATGAGCCAAGATACCGCATCACTTGGGTTACTCTAGTTTTCCCAAATGACTCTGCAGCCCTTTAATCGTGAGACTCTCCCTCATACATTTCAGTTTTACTTCCTGATGTTGTTTGTCTGGGAGGCAACCATAGCTTCAAAGCATTTGCAGGGGTGCTATACAGTATACACAAAAATGTGTGTGTGTGTGTGTGTGTGTGTGTGTGTGTGTGTGTGTGTGTGTGTGTGTGTGTGTGTGTGTGTGTGTGTGTGTGTGTGTGTGTGTTGGGGTCACTTAACCTGTTTCGGGAAAAAAAAATTAAAACCATCCGTTTAAGATATTTATAATAAATACAAGCCAAAATCTCAATTTAGTTGCAGTGAATATAAGAACTCTGCATGGTCCTGTTCAAATACCGGCAGTTTGCGGTATTAAACCATAAATGGGACCCATAAACTATAGAACAAACTAAATAAAGAGAGGGGAGTAGAGGTAACTGAGATAATGTGGTTGCACAAGTGTGCACACCCTCATTCTGGGAATGTGGCTGAATTCTAAATTAACCAATCACATTGAAACTCTCCAATGAATCCAACGTGAATTTTTTTTTTCCTTGCAAGGTAGCTTCAGCGCATTTTATATGCAATGTAACACAATGTGCATCACATAGTGACAAAACATTTAAACGCAAAATAAAATATTTCAATTGAAGAAATGTAAAAACTAGAAAAGTCCAAGACATTTAAAAGCAAAGAAATAAGAACTACCTCATTTGAACCGTTTCATTCAATATTCAATTTGGTCATTGTGGGGTGGCAAAAGAGA
This sequence comes from Hippocampus kuda, assembly GCA_901007745.1. Lineage (NCBI taxonomy): Eukaryota > Metazoa > Chordata > Actinopteri > Syngnathiformes > Syngnathidae > Hippocampus > Hippocampus kuda. The sequence continues at coordinate 28,091 of CAAKHF010009420.1, forward strand.
AAAATGCCATTTCAAATCGCAGGTCGCACGCAGATAATAAAAAATATCAAAAAACATTTGCACACACACACTGACTTGCTATGCATATTTTTGGAATGTGGGAGGAAGCCGGAGTACCCAGAGAAAACCCAGGGTGCACGAGGAGAACATGCACAATCCACACAGGAAGGCCTGAGCCGGAATCGAACCATGCGCCTCTACTGTGAGGCTAATGTGCTTTCCATGGCCCTGCGTCATTCCATTCTCGCAGACAAATTCACTGGTTTATTTTTCCTTACAAAATGCTAATTTGGAAAACTCCTTTTTCGTTACAGTCATTATTCCATCACACTGCTGTCAGTCTACAATCCAGTAGCTGCATTCACTCTATAATCCCAAAAGCCCGTACTTCACTCCTCTTTTCAGTTTTCTGCTGGAGATGACTGGAACCATCTGCAACAGAACTTTAAATTAATTTCTTGCATCCTTCTTTGTACTTCATAAAAAAACTATGATGTTGGTTTTAATGTTTTACTCTAGATTATCACTTTTAAGTAACTGCCTCATGTGCAGGTAGTCACTGTAAATGAGAAATGGTTCTCAACTAAACTACTTGGTTGAATCAAGGCAACTCTCTCTCGCTCTCTAAATATATGTATGTATGTATGTATATATATATATATATATATATATATATATATATATATATATATATATATACATATATACATATAATTTTAAGTGGTTACCAGTAGTCATGACAAATATGCATACATGGCCCATATTAATTTTCAACATAACAGCAGCGCTAGCAATGTTAGATTGCATTCGCATTTATTAACCAAAGTTAGCCACAGTTGCTAGGTTGTAAGCACAATTTTTTTTGTTATGAAGTGTTACTATAATACAAAATGGTATCAATATTCATTTTGATTTTTTTTTTCTTTGTAGTTGAGCAAACATTGAAATTCAGAAGATGAATAAATCATTATTTCCTTGACTGTACGGCACAGTACATCTACTGAATAGCCGAGCCTCAGTTTGGGACGAAATAGTGTAGTACAAATGTGAGGACGCACCCCAGTATGCGTAATTATGACTGCGCTCTGCTGCTTAGCTGCAAAGAAAGTTGCTCTGCTGCATTCCTTGTATTGTTGTTTCTCAGTTTTGTTTTTTTCACCGAGACCAGTGACTCACATTCCTCTAGGATGGGACTTTGCAAACTCTTAGTCGTTCCTTAATGATTCCTCTGAGACATCCACCGTGTATTGCATTTGAAAATTTTGCATGATCCAATCATTGTCTGCTGTGCCAGGTTTCATACACTTCCTATTCTTTGGATTGGAGCATGAGAAGAGTGAACGTAGTCGTTGACATTATTCTAACACTCTGAAAATATAGCTCAAATGCTGCTATGCGAGCATCTACTAAATGAACTCCACACGTGTTTTGCTTTTTCTTTTACTTTTTCTTTCGATGCAAGCAGAGAAATTTACCAGTGATGGCAAAGAGAAACAAAAGTATTTTGTGAGTTTCTCTTGCCAGAACCGCATATGGTACTGTATGTGTGTGAAGATGTTGGATTGCTTGTGTCCAGTCAAAATTTCAGCCTCTACGCCACGGGCTACCATGTCAATCTAATGTGTCCTTTTCAGGCTTGACCGGGCGACTTTGGTTCAAAATATTTTTGTGATGATAAACAATTTTACTCTCAATAGTGTTTCAATTTAAAATAGTTTACCATTCCCTCTAAAGATGTTCATATTGTAATTGATCAAAAATCCAAATTACAGTTGAATGTGCTTACAAGATCGTGATCGGTGTTTATTTGACCAATTCAGAGAGGATACAGTAAAGAGTTAAAATGGACAAAAAGTGTACATAAATACACGTGTACATAGTATGGAGTAAGACACTTTTCACTTAAAATGGCAGATTTAGCAAACGTTATGTCAACAACATTTAGGGCAACTAAATGCATAATAAATGCATGTTGTCGAAGGCAGCGAATGTTGAATTTGCATCAGGATTCATTTGGGTTCGTTCAAGTTTGCAAGTGTTCGCCATACATTCGCATGCACTTTCACAGAAACTGTTGGCGAACATCTGGTGAGCCTTTTCAAACATGCACAACCTTAATTGCGCCCTGACGAACTTTGACGCAATTGTTCGCCCCCTAAGTGGGATCGGGGCTTTACTAGTATTTGAAACCCATTCACACCGCTTCCGGTGGGCTACTTTGGGGACTGACGCTATAACTTTACAATGACATGTTGGCTTTCCCAGCATGCTTTGTTGTAGTTACGAGTGACACTTGCGTAGAAGAAACACTAATAGAGTTACAGTGATGTTGTTTGTCTTTGTGTATTAAATTATTGCAACTTGGTGACACCCTTAATAACAAAGGTAGTTCGTAGTCAGTCATTGCCGAGCAGTATAAAATGCCTATCTATGAGTGTTTTGAGTACATTTGTTTAAGAAGGCTATCATAGATTAAAATGTCACAAAGGTCTCTTAATTACTTATTTTAAAATGGTTACAAGCCCGGAGGAAATTAATGTGCGGGTTGGAATAGTTGCTGAACTGCATGTAGCAGCTGGCCCATTGGGAAACCGACACAACGTCCAGATTACCAGAGGTGGATCGTTGACAATATTATGTTGGTCCGTCATTCATCATCTGCCAGCGGCCTGCCTACCGGTCCATCTGTCAGTCCGTCATTTTTTTCAAGCTGAACCAAACCATCATCGTCAGTCAGTCAGTTCGTCATGTTATTGTTGACATTTAGGCTTGTACAACCTTATGCAACCTGAAGCTGAGCCAGTTTAAAGGCCTGACATGGAAATTTTATTTTCACTGTTTCAATGTAAATACAGTCTTCCAAAGTTGCTGTTTTGATCTGTACCATCCATCCATCCATCATCGGAACCCCTTATCCTCACAAAGGTCGCGGACGTGTTGGAACCTATCCGTGCAGTCTTTGGGCAGGAGGTGGGGTACATCCTGAACTGGTTGCCAGCCAATCGCAGGGCACACATAGACGAACAATCAGTCACACTCACAATCACACCTAGTGACAATTTAGTGTGTTACCATTAACGTACCACGCATGTTTTTGCAATGTGGGCGGAAACCGGAATCCCCGGGGAAAATCCACACAGGCATGGGGAGAACAGGCAAACTCCACACAAGAAGCCCGGGGCTGGAATCGAACCCACGACCTCTTTACTGTGAGGCAGACGTGCTAACCAGTTGTGCAACGTGCCACCCCTTGATCAGGGTACATGTGTGCTAAATTACATTTGAAGTAGGCCCAAACAGGTGCAGCTCAACTCAGTCCAGTAACAAAAATGAATAAAAGGTGTGTCCCCCTCTCAAATGACTGCAGTGTGTGTGTGTTTTGTATGCATTCAATTTCCTACAAAAAGAGTCTTAGTGCGAAATGTGCCATAAAAGTCCTTGATTGATGTAGTATTTAGCCTTCACTAGTACGGAAGCAATATGAACACACCCAACAAGGACTTTTCTCGGTAGTGGTGAATGGGCCCCCGATGAAAAGGATGGGCAAGGCCCCAAAATGGCAGGAAGGCAAAACTGGTCAGTCCGGTCCTCCTTATGCAAGATGGATGTCTGGGCGGTGACACGCCTCTTAGGTTGCCTAGGAGGAGGTGCGCCTGTGTCGATATGAACGCGTGTAAGTGAGTCTTTTGCTGTTTTTAACATTGACAGCGGGATCCCGAGGAAGAGGAGAGGCACAGTGGGAGACGGGGCGAGCGAGTCGGACACAAAGGAGGAGTAAGAGGCACAGAGTCGGTCTTAGTCGGCCCCACACACCGCCGCCAAGATGTCGAAGAAAAGTCCGACCAAGGTCATCACCAGGTATGCTTTGTCACAAATATTTTTTTTTCCTCTGTGTGCAATTTTATTTCCCAGGAGTGTGTCATGTTTCTCAGCATGCCTTCTCTGTGTGTGTGGATGTGTGTATGCCTCCTAGCACCGTTACATTATATCAGGGCAGTTCTGATGAGAGGACGCATCAAGGATGAGACGGTGTGTTTACCCAACATCCATGTTAACTCTCAGGTTAGAAAGTGAGGGAAAAAAAATTGAAATTCTCCAAGATGACCACCTCAAACATCCCAGCACACAATTGAACAGTGGAGTTGCTCTAACACTTTGGGAAAAGTCATAGAGGAGGATCCCCATTTTGGGGGCTCAGTTAATCCGCAAAGAAAGTCTAACTGAGTCTCTGTACACACTGATTTGTCACTTGTGTGTGTGTGTGCGTGTGTGTGTGTGTGTGTGTGTGTGTGTGTGTGTGTGTGTGTGTGTGTGTGTGTGTGTGTGTGTGTGTGTGCGCGCGTGCCATGAACTTGAGTGGGGTGTATGTACTGACATTACATCATCGCTTCTAAAACTAAATAATTTTCATCATCTCTTTT